>PVJX010051666.1:0-10332 GCA_004027295.1 Dolichotis patagonum | reverse complement strand
GCACAGGAATGCCTAGTGGCGAGAGTTTATATATATGAAACACAAGTCCACCTGCAAGATTATTAAGAAATTTAAGAATACCAAAGGTGAACAAGTTTCAGGAAATCATCTCAATCAAAGATTAGAGATCAAAAGAAAGACACAGGGCATGTTTCCTCATATGAGCATAATCAGTGAGACTTAAGGTTTTGGTGGGACGGCAAATGTAAATGATTTCACCAGATGTAATTTTTCTAGGAGTGATTTACTGTATTCACTATTTTTTTTCACAACCCACTCCTGATACTTGAGTTTACTGTGCCAAGATTCTTGTTAAGTATACTTGCTTGTAAGTGGTACTAGTTTGCCATAACCAGCTCAAAACAAAAAGTTCACCTGCTTGCAAGAGAGCCCCTAGAACAAGGAACACAACCAGTCGTCCTAAGCTGCAGGGCACACCCAGCAGAAGAGGCCCATAGGAATTCAGGACATTGCATGTAAAATTTTGAGTTATACAATGAACTCTTTTGGTTTGGTGGTACATTTTTTGAACTATTTGTTTAGCCACTTCTAAGATGTTCTGTTGTTCTAAGATAGAGTAATTGAGAGATTTAGTGGTGGAGGAAGCCTCAATCTCAAAGTTTGTAGTATCAGCAATTCTGTTGGATGCATTGATGATTTTATCCTCAAGACTCCTATGGGCACTTATTCTTTTAAAGAGTTTATTTTGTGTTTGAACTGGTTAGACTCTAGAACTGGAACAGCTTTGTGGCTTCCCAGTAATTCTAATTCCTCCAGTGCCTCTTTTATAGGGACTGCTTGTCCAATTAAGATCATAAAGGATGTCCTGTAATTTGGGGGAATACTTTTAATAGCCATCAGTCATCTGCATCTAGGTAGGTCTTTGAGAGCCTAGTGTGGGCCTGTTTGCATTTTAAGCATTCACCAAAATAGTAGATCTATTGGACCATACTAATTCTGCTCATCAGTTGTCTGCGTTTTCCTAATGATGTTCAGTTGCTAAGATTCTTAGCACTAAGTATGACTGGGGTCTTTAAGGCTGCAAAAGTCCCATGAAAGAGATAGGGTCCTTCTTCATAGACTATTGTATGCAAGATAAGCTCTTTTTATGAGCTCAGTAAGAACTGACATAGTTTGCTAACTAATAATCACATGAGATACTCACCACTGGTGGATTTTGGAAGGAGCCAAGTACAGCTCAGAACCATTGTTAAAGAAGTGTAATAACCTATCATCCCCATTCTTTGTTCTGCACTTGCATGAAATTTCACTGAATTTTGAATTTTTAATAAGATCAGATCTTAGATTTTTATTTTGTGTTTCTCTTTATTACCCTTTAGTTTCTATTTTGAGGCTGATTATGGGGTGAGCCATTGGCACTTCGAGGGAGTCCCAGCTTATGTCTTTTGAAGAACTGTTGTCTTCTTTGCTTTCACTTTTGCCACAGCAGTTAGGATGTGTAATTTTTGTATTAGAATGCTAGAGCTGTAGCAATACTCTTGCTTCTTGGCATTCAGGTTTGCCTTGCAAAAGGGATGCACTAATGTACTGTGACCTCTTTAAGGGTGAAGGATTTAGGTATTCAGGACTTGACTGCATCAAAGAGTTTGCTACAGGGCACTCAGGCTGGTACTTACTATACCCAGGAGAAACTGGATATTTGTGAGGGAGACAGAGGCAGCCACAATAGTATAAGCCTTCAGGACTTCATGGAGTCTTCTGTGGTTACCTCTGTAAGTGGATACAGACCTCAGCATATCACATTCCTCATACCCCTCTCTGTGTGCAGTTTGTCTCAGGGGAGCCCCTGCAGACACCGCAACTGTTAGGAGGAAACTTTATACAACTTCACCTTCACAGGGCACCTGTCAGAGTGGCCAGGCCTTCACACTCAGGGCTCACACTTCACGCTCCAGATCAGTCCAGGTAAGATCCTGCACAAGCAGCAGGGTGACGTGCAAGCAAAGGCAAACAACTTTGGTCTTCCCACAGAAAAGCCATTCAGAGAAGGTCCCCAGTAAAGCGGGATCTGTCTCAAACTTTATCAACCAATAAGCCAAAAGCAAGACATTAATTGTACTTCACCTGAACTCTGTGCCATACTTTTGTGATGCCACAGAACCAAACTTGTTCTTGTGGACTGCTTTTTTAAGGATCAAATTTTTATGTTTAGTCTTTGATACTGGTTAACATTTTCTTGTCAACCTGTCTAAATTTGTCTGTCTTGCATCTTACCAAATTCTACATCATCCCAGGACCACTCTTTTCTCCTTCCTTCAGAGCCACCCATTTCATATTGATCCCACTGCCCACATACTCATTATCTATTATACTTCCACTTTGCCTCCTGGTCTGACCTTTGCTCCAGGTGTGAGTTAAAGAAAAGCAGAGGTATTTACATCAAACACATCTAAAGATCAACACTTCCTGCTTCTCCTCAGTCCTACCTGATTCCTCTGTATTTCTCTTATGGAGCCCTTCAACTGCCACAGCCAAAGACAGCTAAATCATAGCCAAGAAATCAGTCTTCAGTTGCTCTGCTGGAGGCATTCCACTGGTCCCTTGACAAGGTGCCAGAGAGCCCAGTCCAGAGCTCCAGACAGGCTCCTTAGTCTTCCTAAGCACTTTTGGCTGGACCATGTCCTACTTGTGAGTCTTCCTCCCAGTGCCAACAGAATTTCAAGGAAGGGTTGGCTCAATTCATCCTTGCTTTGCAACAGAAAAATGTGACTGGGAACACACACTGCAAGTCAAGCCCGATAAAATACAAGAAATCTGAACCAAATAGTCCTTGTTCATCAGAAACCATCATGCCAATTTCTTCTGTGATACCTGTTGGTCTCCTGAGTGGGACAGTCTTTCAGTGGCGATTATGGGCCCCAAGGTTAAAGATAAGGCACTTTCATCTCATACATCAGGATAAAGTTGCCTACTGACCTAAATCATTCACAGAATTCTATCAAGAGGTTAGGATAAGGTCTATCCTGAGTCTCAGCACATGGTCTCCCAGATCGGGTGTGTGGCACAGTGAGGAGAGGGCAAGGGATGCTGTGGCTGGCCAGTCAGGGAGTGGACAAGGGTAATGGAGCTGCTAAATCAAAGTCCTGAAGAATGAATCTCACACCCCAAATGGGGGTCTGTTTTAGCAGGGAGAAAAAGAAGTGTATGTGTTTTCTTCCTGGACCTCAGGCCACAGCAGCTTTTCAGGACAAGCTACATAATTTGTAGGGCTCAGGAAAAATGAAAATGTGAGTTGCTTTATTAAAAAACTATTCATGACTTAAGATGATGACTGAACAGTATTAAACCAAGTACTGGGCCCTTCTAAGCACTGAGCTCCATGTGAATGTGCAGGTTATGTGCTCATAAATTTTATTCTACAGCTGGAAAAGCCTAGTAACTTGGAGGATCTACTGGAGGAGAGGAAAGGGAGATTTAAGCAACAGAGAGGAGAGGTCAGTCAACAGGTTGTGAGATGAGGACCAATCCCTGGGGGGAAAAAGGGTGAACTGCAGTCTCAGAAACTATTTGCTCACAAACATAGGGACTGTGAAGCAAACTTAGGGCAGGAAGGGCCCCCAAGACCAGTCTCCAAACCTGACCCCATGAAATGCTGTTCTCAAATGCTTTACAGGAAAGAAAGATGGAAAAGTGTAAGGCAAAGTTGGGAAAGGCAGACAATCACAGTAGCAAGTAGTAGGTACTACCAATCAGAAATATGCAGGGAAGAGGCTAGAACAAATCTTCCCTAAGGAAACAGAGGAGATATTCCTTTTGAGCAGTGGATCATTTGTTTGTGAGACTTTTTTCTAAAATGCAAGAGAGTGAAAACTAGCAGGACAAATGAGTGGTGTGGCAATCTTTCAACATGGTGAGAACCATAAGTAGTCTTGGGTCCTGGGTTATGTTGACTGATTCGAAGTATACTTTTAAATTTTTTAAAAGCAAAACAGAAAAAAAGTTTAGATATGATACATAATTTCAAAAGAAAAATAGTGGGAAATTAACATTAGTTAATATAATGCATATTGTTATCTTAGAAGTAGTTGTTCAGGTTATAAGAGTTAGGCATGAAAAAATTATCACACAACCAAACAATGAAAGCATAATCAAACAATGAAAACAAAAACTGTTCATTTTGATTAACTAACAGAGATTAGTAGTATAGTTATCTATCATATATACACACACACACACACACACACACACACGAATATCTGTACCTATATAATCATCTTTTCCCTTCTTCCTTTTCTCCTTTCCCCTATTGCAGTTATTCTTTCCTTTTGAGCTCTTGAAGTGCACTTTGAAAAGACTTCTGTCTGCCACAAATCAATCAAAACTTTTCTCAACCTGATCATACTTCAGCTCCACAATTGTCAGTTGTCCTGATGTAAACATTGTTACTTCTTTGCTGATTCCTTCTTTAGAGCCTTTTGAAAGCCTTAGGAGAAGTAATCTACTAACTGATCCATTTTCCTTATGAACAAACACACACTTGTCCCATGGACAAAGAAAAAGCAAGAAAGTGAAAAAGGCCTCAAGTCTAAGATCTCAAGAGTAAGGCCAAGACATAGAAGCCTCATCAAAAAGGAGAAAAGCAGGTAGGTACAGTGTGAGTAAATCTACAAGCACAGTAAAAAAAAGTCCTGGAAAGCAGGTGCTAGTGAGGAGAGAGAAACAACTTTTCCATTACTGTTCTTACCAGTCCACAGAATATGTCTAGAGGTCCCCAAACAGGGCCAACCTCTTGGGCAAACCAGGTTCAGTGCTGTCTTCCAGTCCACTGCACAGAGTAAGAATCACTACTGATGCACATTTTCCTACCACAAATTACCGCCCACATTAACCCTTCTACATAGATAAAGCTCAAAGATGACAGAAAAGCTGTAATTTCAGGCACCTGCCTCTGTAAAGGCAAAATAACAGCTTCTGTATCCCAGAAAATGGATTTCTTATACCCTATGTTCCATGTCAAAATATGTTCTCCATTGTTTGTCCCATATTGTGGAAAACTAACAGCAGAGGGTCATGCCTGGTCTGTGCACTAAGTGCCCTCCCATATGGGGTAACCTCTGTGACAAAGGAGCGAGTAGGCACAGGGCAGCAACTTTGTCTCTGCCATTCCTACTTTTTTTTTTACTCATATCAAATCTTTCTGCCTGGGTCATCTAAACCATTTTCTCTCTGAACTTCCTCCAAACAATTCAGCAAGGGGAGGATATCTCTTGATCCAAACCTCTTTTAATCATTGTACAGCTACTTCTATTAGAAATAGATCAGTCTCTAAAAAAGATAAAAAAGCTGATGGTATTTCCAGTCCTGGGGTAAACATGGCCCAAGAAAGTCAATGTTCTCGTACACAAGACTATAAGTTTTTTAAATATCCTTGAGGAAGTGTGATGCATATCCTATTGTATCTCAGACAATAGCATCCTCCTGTTTCCATTCTTGGGACCATAAGTCTTGCACCACCGAATTTCACTCTTCAGTCCATAGGACCAATGACAAATGCAGCTGCCTTGTCTCAGTCTATTCAAGAGAGATAAGAGGTCTGGAGATCCCAGATAGTTTATATTTAGAGCAAACAGGAGAAAATAGAGTGTGGAATTAATGTGGTGATTCTTGTGTAAAGAGGATGAATCAATTTTGGAAAAGTTCAAATCCTTTTCTGGCTTTTGCTTTTATACTACTCAAAGTCATGACCATGTATCCTTCTTAAGTCATCATTATCGAATCATTGCCAAAGATTCAAGGATCAACCCTGACTTAGTCATTTGATAAATCAAGAGATATGATTGCCATTTGTCCATAGTACATACAAGAGAAAGAGTAAACCATTACCTAAATCCAATACTTTAGCTGTATGAAGGCTGAACATGAATACTTTCACACAAAGGGGAGCTAAACGATGGAGTGAAGCAGAGAATTCCAAGTGTACAGGCCTGTGCCAAGCCTGGTCTGTGCACTAAGAAGACTCTATTGTCAATATTGGCAAGTTGTTTCAGCTTCTCAGCTTGTCTTCTTGGTATTTACAGTTCTTGTGATCACACATCCTTTTCAAGATCTTCCAACAGATCATCTTTGAGGTTATGGAAGTAACTTTGCCTACTAATGTGAAGTAACTTCGCCTAATGTGAAGTCCAACATGTGATATGTGCGAGAGACCTTTATATCAGTTCATTTTATTGTCCTTGTTTAAAAAAAGTTGTTATATACTCTAAAAGACAAGGGAAGCTGGAATGTGGTGTGGGCCTTTCCTTCATCCTACTTCAGTTAACCATCTGGCCTTAGTTACTTCTCTCAGTGCTGAGATAAAATATCCAACACTCAAAGTTAAAGGGCAAAAGGTTTATTTCAGCTCACAGTTTCACAGTAAAAGTTTTAGTCCATAGTCAGCTGGCTCCAAGGCAGGGTGGCATGGCAGCGAGGCATTTCAGAGGAGAAATAGTCCATAATGTGGCAGGGCAGGCAGAAGGCAGCAAAGCATTAGCAGCAATAGCAGCAAGAGCTCCTTCTTTCTGTCTCTTTATCGCTTCCATGCTACCCACCTTTAGGTGGTGCCACCTACACCCAGAGTGGAGCATTCTTAATTACAGCACCACACTCTTAATATCAGCATCACGTACCCTAGCCACTTCCGGAAAGCCCCACCTATAATGATATGAGACTCTGGGAGGACATGTAGACACAAGCCATAACATATCTTCAGGCTAACTTGGGAATGTCTATTTCTCATCATCAGCTCCACTGTGAACTTCTGCTTAGCTAAGGGTCATGGTCCACGCAGCCCTCTTGATTATTAGGTGTTGTGCTCCTGGAATTGAGCTGCTACCCTGGCTTTGCCATTCTTCAAGGAGCAGGCCTGCCTAAGACCTTATAGGATCTGTCAGGCTTGCCTGAATCCAAACAGAAACAAAGATAAAAACCTTGTTATTTCCAGCAGTGCTATACTGGGAGGCTGTCTCCTGTGTGAGGCTGGCTTTGGAGTGGCAGTGAACTCTTCATGCCACCCTGCTGCTGGTACCATGCCAGTGTGATATCCACTGGGGAGACATGGGCTGGCTCCTTGCTATCACATGTGGTGGGTGATGGAGGCAGCTCCTCCCCATGTTACTCTGTTGAAAAACAGTGCATAACGTAAAAGCAAAGGCATCCTAAAAGTAGAAAAAACATGAATTGAAGTGCAGTAACATATTCACAGTGATGTAGTCATTTGTTTTGTTTTTGAGAAGTTCATGGTCTACTTTTTGTTATTATTTTTGTGAATCTCCAGCGCTTCAAACTCTATTAGTCACAACTATTAGTTAATCTCATCTACATGTTTATTTTCCTACAATTGATATTTAATTTGTGTCTCATGGTATATGATGTTTCATTATTCGGGTTCTCTGCATTTCTCCTGGAAACACATTTCAGAAATCCAAATAATCCTCAGTGATGAAAACACTGTGGACATGGTCCCTGGAGCCTGGAAGTCTGTCTTCCAGAGGAGCTGTTCTAAGGTAAACATGGCCCAAGAAAGTCAGTTTTCTTTTGCACATGTCCTGCAGGAGGGAGAGTGCATATCTTGGCATGTCTCAGATCAAGATGTCCTCCTGTTCCCATTCCTGGAACCATAGATCTTCCACCATTCAGCCCCAGTCCCCTTCTTTTTTTATCGGTACCAGGGATTGAACTCACGACCCTGCACTTGCAAGGCAGGTGCTTATGCCGCTGAGCTAAATCCCCAGCCCCGAGTCCCCGCTTCTTACAGTCCCTCCCTTTGTGCTTGTCCTTATATATGTACAAAAAGAAAATGGAGCTGCTACTACAAAGCTCTGGATCTGAATTCTGTCTCTTCCATCTAGAAATGTGTCTGATCATAAGTAAATTTCTGGGCTAGGGATTTAGCTCAGTGGCATAAGCACCTGCCTGGCAAGTGCAAGGTCTTGAGTTCAATCTCTGGTACTGCAAAAACAACAACAAAAAAAAGTAAATTTCTTTAGTTGCTTCTCCTATAAAATACAAAATAATATCATCCTCCTATCAGAGATGTCTCTAAATTAAATGAGATAGCATACTTAAAGAATATACATAGCACTCAGCATACAGTAGGTGTTCAGTACATGGCCGTTATTATTTCATCTCAGATCAAGCCATTGAAGTAGCACCTGTTCGACCTATGTATAAAGCTGGCGTAGTCTAATTGAGAGGACAAAGAAAAGTAAATGTTTTTCTTCATATTTGAATGTAGTTACCATTTTATTTTAACTAAAACATTTCCATCAACAATGAGATGGCTTAACTTCCCCAGCAATAGCTCCAGCAAACAAGCATTTTTATTAGCTTGACTTTCAGAATCTATTTTTGAAGCCCCTCTTCATTCAACTCTTCATTGTACTCTCATAACTACTGCTTGTCCTGTGCCTGGCTGGAAAACAAGAACCAAGATAAGAAAAACAGGATGAAGTCTTAAAACTAAGGAAGATTTAAAGACAGTGTGGTCAAAGATAAGATGATGTATGGACAGGTCAAAGTCATGTTCAGAAATGATTACCGGGACACAGCCAACCTGCCATAGTATAACACTTAGGGTTGGTTCTGTGCAGAGAGTGAACTTCTTAAGGGACAGGGTATGTCCTGTATGTTTTTATAGAGGTCAAACTGATCCAGAAACCCACTTTAACTAAGCATACAGGATAACCACAAGTGAGAATGTGGCTGAAGTATCCGTAATTTGTCAATCAAAATATGTAAGGCTACCGTCTAGATAGCTGGTCTGAGGTTGTTAAGGAAGAGGTTGAAATCAACTACTCTTCTACTAAAAAATGTGAAATAACTTTTCATTAGATTTTATTAGTGCATGTTAATATTACATGATGATGGGGTTTGAGAAGTTATTAAAGGAGATTAACATCTTAATCAATTTCAATCCTATTACTCTTTCTCTCTTCCTTCCCACTCCTGCCTTTCTCCTTCCTTGTTGCTTATTGCCTATTAAATGGGGTGCAGACTCAGCCCACAGCATTCACATGTTTTCCACAAGCTAACCTTAGCCTACTTTGTTAGGCTTATTTCATCTTGCTTCCCTATTCATGCCCACACTTATCAAAACTGGACTCCATTCTCTGAACTTGCCCCCATATGCTCCCACTCCTGTGTCTTCACTGTTTGTTTTTATTTGTGACTATTTCCTTGGCCTACATGTCTTCTAACTGAAATCTTTCACAGTCCCTCTGAAAAAAATGGACCCTCCCATGAATCCTTTAGAGCCTCAGGCCTCCTCCAACTAGCTGTGATCTCTCTTCCCTCTAGCTTGTGATAGAATTTCATTTTCATCTTGCTTGTGGCATGAATTCTACCTTGAAGTTAAATTGTGGTCCTTGTTGGATTCTGGTTATAGTAGGCAAGTCAGCTCAACTGAGGTAATGGTGGTAGGGTGGAGGGGCTCCCCAAAGATGAAGCCCCAAGATGGAATGTAATGATAAAGCCTGATATGCTTGACTGAGACATTAAGTCCAAGTTTACAGTGGGAAGCAGCAAACTGGAGTGAGTTATGATAGCCGTTACCTGAAGCTGCCCCCAGCCCAGCCTCCTTGGGTACATGCATACCTGCATCCTCACTGGAGACCAGTTTCCTCCATGAAGGAGTCTCACAGTATGAAAGAGAATGAGATACTGACCCTCTCAGCTTGAATCATTAATGTCAACAACATGCATTATGTCTAATGGCCAGGATGGTTCCAGTGAGGCCAAATTGCAGAGAAGGAGTAAGTATGCTGCCCTAGAAAAGATCTTCACATGGAGGCAGAAGCAGAATGCAGGTCAATGCAGTGGAGTTCTGGCTTAGGACATGTTGTCATCATGGATACCCAGTGGGTTCTCCTCAAAGGCCAGAGTGACATAGAAAAAGTCAAAATCCTACAGATCCAGGTAGTTTTTCTTTAGGACATCTGACCTGAGTCTGACAGAATACAGATGACATTTTTTTTTATTTAAAAGAGAATAAAACAAAAGGGGGCAGTACAGAGCAGATCAGAACAGGACAGCATAGGCAACACAGTACTTAACATTAAGACAACCGGACATCAACAGTAGCTAACACCATATCTCTTACTCTGCTATAGTTAAGCATAGTTTCAAATACAATAATATCAAACATAACACAATAGTATAAAGCCATGCATAGAGTGAAAGAATTCCAGGGCTTTCTGAACTGAATAACAGAAAATGATCAATGGGTACTATAATATCTCATTTTTGATAAAAAAGAAAAAAATTTGTTTGAACTATCACACATATTCAAATTCCAATAAGACACAATGTGGTAGATAGAACCAATGGTAATAG
>PVJX010051665.1:0-10218 GCA_004027295.1 Dolichotis patagonum | reverse complement strand
GCAGGTAAATATTTGGGAGCTATTTGGCAAATCATGGCATCAAAAGCCATGTTGTAGGTCAGTGATGGTGAACTTTTCAGAGATTTCAATGATACAAACAGCTTGCTGTGGCACACATGCCATAGGTTTGCCACCACTGGACTAGATGGCATTCACCAAAAAGAGATTATGGTTAGAACTTGTAAGATTTTCTTTCTTTCTTTTTTTTTTTTTAATTTAAAAGAGAATAAAACAAAAGGGGGCAGTACAGAGCAGATCAGAACAGGACAACATAGGCAACACAGTAGTTTACATTAAGTCAGCTGGACATCAACAGTATCTAACACCATATCTCTTACTCTGCTGTAGTTGAGCATAGTTTCAATTACAATAATATCAAACATAACACAATATTATAAAGCCATGCATAGAGTGAAAGAATTACAGGGCTTTCTGAACCGAATAACAGAAAATGATCAATGGGTACTATAATATCTCATTTTTGATAAAAAAGAAAAAAATTTGTTTGAACTATCACACATATTCAAATTCCAATAAGACACAATGTGGTAGATAGAACCAACGGAAGTAGAACAAAAAAAGCATGGTAGGACTTCTAAGAAGGATAGTATTAAATCAGCAATAGCTGTCATAATGTTTTCTTCAAAACAGCTAGAACTTGTAAGATTTTCCATCCTGAACCGTGGAGGATTTCCACAGAGGGACTTGAGCTGGTGGGCGGACTCACAAGGGAAAATGAGCGGGAGCCCACAGGCAGGAGCCATAGTGGCGACCTGCTGGGCCAGAATACAAGGTTGGGTTAGGAGGAGAGAATGCTGATGTGTGCTCTGACCTGGGTGAATGAGAGTCTGTGATAACACTGAGGACTGTTTTCAACTATGGGAAGGGGAGATATCCAAAAATAGACGTGAGATGACCTGAGAGCTGGTGTAGGGGGCAGCAGATAGACACTGTGGACTCTACAAGAGGCTGTGGTTTAAGCAAAGATAAACAGTTTCACACAAGTCTGTGTGCTCTTGGCTTGATTCAGGAAAAGGCATATTAGGGGAGGATGGGTCTAAGTCCTAGGGAAAGGGAAGGACTCAGAGGACAAGTGTACTTCAAATAATAAGAACAAAGTGTAGGCAGAGAGGGCTGATATTACTGAAGCCTGGTGGGTGGGCATGGTGAGGGTTCATATCTCCTTGTGTGGATTTTCTTCCTGAAATTTCTGGCCAGGGCATTGCCTGGAAGAGGGGCGAAAAGGCTTTGAAGCTCTTGGTGACCCGCTGAGATTTAGGTGCATGAATATCAAATGAGGCCAGTCAGCTGGATGGCTAAGCCTATACCTTAGATTTTTCCACGTTCAAGTGCTCCAGCGCCAGCATTGATCAGGTGATTTTAAAACATAAATGACATTACTTAAGACGAGGAACAACTTTCTTGGGAGTAGGAAAAGCTGCCTGCAGACACAGAGTTTGTCGCTGGAGGAGCTGGGGCTCCACCCACTCCTCATGCAGTGTTTGTGTGGGGATGGAACGTGAGCGCAGAGAGAGAACAGGCATATTCCTAAAGTTAGGTGCTTTTGGTTTTTAATCTGAAAAGTGCCACTCTTGATTTCCAGTAGGATGAAGAACCCAAAAGTACAGGTGTGGGAAGCTGAACGGATGTTCTAGGGCTGATTCACTTTGCCCAGCCCATCCTACCACAAGACAGGGTGATTATTCCACACAGAGCCGTCTCCCTGTTGTATCTTCTCATTTATTGGCTCAGTAGAGAAGTCAACATAGCAGAGTAGTGGGCAACTCTGGTTCCTGAGTCAGCTCCTTGCCCCTACCATGGCTTCAACCAAAGTCACAGGAACTGATCCAAGCAAATTTAAATGTACTTTAAACCAGCTGTGTCCTATCTTATGATTACCCATCCCTCTGTGTTCTGCTATAGGGCATTTTCTGCACACTCACCACGCAGTGTGTGAGTGTGTGCATGTGTGCACGCATGTGTGCATATCCCTGGAGCCAATCTTCAACCAACGTGGTCTGGTATCTGGACTGTCCCAGCTCTCCTGCCTCTCTGTGTAACTCTGGGGGCCTTATGCTGCTCAGGTGTTCCCAGGGGAATGGTCCACTGATGCTAATAGGAACGCCTGTGACAAGTTACCTTTGCACTGGCAGTTTTCTCATGTTTGTCTTGCTTTATTATTGTTTTTTTTTTTTTTGCCTCAATTTCTGTTGTTCATTTGAGGGGTTGCCTTTTAAATAAGCCATTGTCCCTAAGTCCTTGTCTCATGCTGTTCTTTCAGGGAAACCAAAGACAGCCAGTCACTTGGGCCATGATTCATTTAGGGCAGTTCTTCGGAACTAAAGAAAAGAAAAAAATCCTAGGTGGGAGAACTGAATTTGACAAGAGACAGACTGAGGAAATAAAAACCCAAGCTGTAGTGTAGCTTAGGATTTATGAGCTTGGGCTTTAAATTCAGACAGACCTGAGGGCTGGTGGGCTGTCCTCACATCTAAATGTGACCTTGGACAAGCTTTTTCACCTCTTGGAGACTCCCATTTCCGCATTTAAGGAATAGCCATGATAAGTCAGTCCTCCAATTGAGATGCATCTAAGAAGTCTGGTGCTTGCTAAGGGTGCAAACCCCAGGCTCTACCCGCTGACACAGAGAAATTGGGGCTGGGTCTCTACCTGCATCACTGGGTCCCTGACCTAGGGTGTCTGTACACAGTACTTTGAGACATGCAGTCCTGGAGCATAGTCCAGTGGGACAGAGCACAGTGCTCTGCTGAATGCAGAGTGAGCCCTCAACAAATATTAGTGCAGAGTGTGATGACAGTTATAATAATTGCTCCTAAGGCACCAGGTGATTACCATGCTCAGCTGATTGCCTTCAACTTTCCTTCTCTAGCAAGGAACAGGAATTTCAGGAGTAAAGAGGGTGTGTGGCAGCCACTCTAGGAGGCAGCAGGGACCCTGGCAGCCGGTCCCCAGCCAGCAGTGCCTGCAGGCCAAAGCAAGCATGTCACCGAGCTGAGCGGCAGGGAAAGGAGCCCCATGTCTCCTCCCAACCAGTGGAGTGGGGGCAACAGCTCTCTCCCCAAGGTGTGCTGGGAGTAACTCTTAGCACAATATTTATCTCACCACGTAAACCAATCTAGCTAGTTAGAAAAACAAGTTTTATTGCATTCTTAGGCGCTGCACTTAGCTGGCTGGTCTCTTTAAAGCCATCTGTGTCTGATGGTAGAAATAACTTACCAGCATAAAGGCTGGGTAAATTGGATTAAGAAATCACTGTGTGCTGAGAAAGTGGACAGAATAAATTTAGAAAGGGAGGGGAGCAGAAGAGGCAAAAAACATCTCAGGGAGAGTGGAGGTGGCCAAGTCCAGCTACAGGACCACCTTCAGATTCCAACTTCTTTACCATACTAGCTGTGTGATTTGCCTAAATTGTTTGTTTTCGCTGTTCCTCAATTTGTGATGTAGTTCAGTGCATGAGTGCTGGGTTCAATCCCCAGTGCTGAATTTTAAAAAAAAAATTTTTTTTGCATTGCAATATTTATCCCTATTACTAAGATTTTTGCCCTCTCCCTTAAATTTTACTGCCCATGTTAATGCTTCCCTTGCCTTACTCTATCTATTCCCAGCTCTGTGTGTTTTCTTTCTCTAAGAATTTCAGAGAAATCTGAAATCATATACTGTAGTGACCTCAGAGTTCTTTGAGGCAGTTGGGAGTTTCTCCCTGAGCCAGAGGAAGCAGAATATCAATCAATTAACTGTGTGGCACTTTGGGGGTGGGGTGAGGTTTCAGGAACTGCTTAAGGTCACCTTCAGGCTAAACTCCCAGCCCAGAAGAAAAATCTGGCTTGACATCCTCTCTTTCCACCCACAAAGTGTTTTTCTGAAGTTAAACTAAATGCAGGGGGAAAGGAAGGGTGAAAGGGGTAGAGGCCTCAAGATGGAAAATTCCAGGACCACGAATCCTTGCCTCTTTCTTTGTTGTTTTAACCTTCTCTGTGCTCTTCAAAAGGAGGCATTTGTCAGTGACGCTATCAACTTTAGTGCCCTCTGCATTTATGGCTCTGGATTTAATAGCAAAGACATAAACATATACTTTTCATCCATTTTCACTGTTGCTCACTCAGCTCAGACAACAGCTAGGATTATCATAGCCCTTCCGAGGGAGCTGTTATGGGGCCTGTGGTTTATCCTTGCCCTAGCTAAGCCATAAAGAACAGTGCCTCCGTGTACAGGGACACCATTAGCATGCCCAGTCATTATCCGGGGGCCCCCATCCTACTCTATTTGTTAAGATTAATCCCTTTTCAGGCCTTAAAATCAGCTCGTTTTTACATCTCCCCTGGCAGTTGTTTATACATTGTAGTGGGTGTGTTCAAAACACAGGCTGGAAACTGGCCTTTCTAGAGGTCAGGTGTATAGGACTTGCCTTGAACTTGTGGCTCCTCCAGCCTTGGCCGGAGCATCTGCTCTTTGGCTTTGTAGGCACAGCTGCTCTACTCCAGAGGCGGGGAGGAAACACATGTTCCCTCCAGTCCTGCTGCCAGCAGCCAGTGTGATGTGCGCCAAGCCACTCAGCTGGCCTGGGCCTGAGCCCAGTGCCAGGCGAGAGGAGCTGTGACATCAACAGTGATCTCTTTCAGGGGAAGGCCTGGAAGTCAGAATCCAGGACAGGCTAAAGGCAGGCAAGGGTGTGACTACACAGCCCAAATGGGCAGCCTGGAGTTGTACTTGCAGATTTTATAGCCAAGAAAAACATCCACAACTTGGAGTCCTGCATCTCACTGGAGTTAAACTGGGAATGTTCGCTCTGATGTGAAGTGGAAAATATAAAGGACTCAGAGGAACAGGGAACGAGGCATCAAAACACGCGCACTGGGTGCGGTGGCTCACACCTGTGATTCCAGCTACTCAGGAGGCCGTGGCAGGAGGATTGCAAGTTTGAGCTCAGCCTGGGTAACTCAGTAGATCCTGTGTCAAAATGAGAAATACAAAGGGTTGGGGATGTAGCTAGTGGTACAGCACTTATCTGACATGCCTAAGGTATATTTAATCTCCACTACTGTAGTACTGGACACACACACACACACACACACACACACACACAATCTCTCCTGTGCAAGCATCCTATTATGATGAGGCAATTCTGACAAAGCAAAGGCAGTGTTTATTTGCAGTTCTTTCTTTGCTCCTCTTTGGCATGAAGGTTTATCTTCTTGCCTTAATGCACTTTGTGACATCTTGGAGGGTATAAAAACTATTCAGAAGTTTTTTTAAGTACTGAGTTTATTAGAGTTACATTCTAGTTTTTCCACAAACTTTTAATGCCAATTTATAAGTCTCATTATCTTATTTGCAAATATTACATTTTAACTAAATCCCATTAAAGGAGGCTTTGTTTGCCATTTGAGTTTATTTATTAAACTCAATTAAGTCTCTTAAAATATTTTATATAACATTTATTAGTTGACTATATTCAATTTCCTTATTAAGTTCTGTTTACTTTAGTTGTATGAAAAGCTTGCCATGCTTTGATAATTCTTATGACTGCATTGCGCTAAACCATGTCAATATGGTGACTATTAAGGTGTGTTAAATACTGAAGTATTATTTTATAATAGGTAGCAACTTAAGTATTGCTAGCCTAAGTCAGTCAAATACATATTTCAAACTTGAATTTATAAGGATGATGGATTAATTCTATCACAAAAACTTCTCTTTAAAAATAAGAGAAGAAATGAGTGAGATATTTTTCTCGAATGCAAAAATATTATGTAGCTTTGCTGTTCACAAATGTTCCTCTACTTAGTTCTAAATCTTTATTTAAAAGCCTAATCTAGGAAACAAATATCATATCACAAACTTGGAAGCTAATTTTTCATGTACATTTAATTCATTCTGTTAGATTTTTAAAAGTTCACAGTGGCCAGAGATTCTCCTTGCGATGGAGATTAGATTCATACCATAGCCACGTACAAACAGCTGCATCATAGTTCGTCTATATCAGGGTCTTCAGAACTCAACCATGGTCATACGGATTTATTTTGGATGTATTGAAATTTGTATTTCTTTGACTTTTATGGTGTTTGAATCTCTGCATTTAAAATCACATGTGTTTTTCTGTTTTGTAAATTCATATTTTTACTGGTATTAAAATTATATGATTGAGTTCTATATAGCAAAAATCTGTATTTGAGTCTTGAATAATATTGTAGGTTGAATTGTATCTCCTCAAATCATATATTAATGTCCTAAATTTTGGTACCTTAAAATTGACACTATTTGGAGAATGGGGTCTTTATGAGGTAATCAAATACTATAGAATGTGTTGTAATCATGAGTGATGTCTTCATAAAGAGAGAAGCTTGGATGCAGAGAAAGACGTGCACAGAAGTAATGCTGTGAGCAGGTCCAGTGACATTGGAGTCAGAACTGGAGCACTGCATCTTCAGACCAAGGGACCCCCACAGCTACTGGATGTTAGGAGGGACTTCCCTGGCACCTCAGAGGGACCATGGACCTGCCAGCACCTGGAATTTAAACTTCTGGCCTCCGGAACACTGAAACAATACCTTCCCGTGGTTTTAAGCTACTCATCTTGTGGTACACTCTTGTGGCTGCCCTAGGACACAAGTCCAAGTACTAAGGAGGTCATTTCTATAATAGTTCCTTTCTGCCAGTTGGAAGGTATGTACCTCAGCTCTAGGGGACATGGCCTCCATCTTGTTTCTACTTCATTAGTTGGGTAAGTTTTTAATCTCGTGGCAGTGGCACTTGTGGTTCTGCCCTGTAGATTCTTGCCCACAGCTCTTATGTCCTTCCAGAGGACATTCTTGGCTACCCAATCTCAGCTATCACTGTCCACTGTCATTCTCATCTGCTTTATGAACATCTTAGATCTCAGTTCATGGTCTGAGAGATATGGATCTAAATTCAATCTTCTGCATATCTCTAACCATGTACTAAAATAAAAATGGATCAAAGATCTACATATTAAAACAGAAACAGTATTTTGGAAGATAAGGTAGGTAAAAATCTTAAAGGCATAGGTACAGGCAAAGACTTTCTGAACAGAACACCGATTGCACAAGAAATAGCATCAGGAATCAACAAATGAGATCAAATTTTAAAAAGCTTCTGTGCAGCAAAGAAAACAACTAACACAGTAAAGAGACAACCTACAGCGTGGAAACTTTTTTTTTTGCCAGCTGTTTCTCAGAGGACTATCAATCTAGAACAGTGCTGGTGAATCTATAGTACGCATGCCACCGTGGGCAACTGGTATCACTGAATGCTCTAAAAGGCTAAAATGCTTTAAAAGAGAGCTCTAAAAGAGAGCTCAAGAAATTAGCTCCCTCAAAATAAAAGACCCAGTAGAAAAATGGGCAATCGAAATGAGTGGACATTTCTCAGAAAAAGTACAAAAGGCCAATAAACAATGAAAAAATATTCAACATCTCTGGACATTAGAGTATACAGATTTAAAAAACACTGAACTTTCATCTTACCTGAGAAAGAATGACTATCATTAAGAACCCTTCTACATTGTTGAAGGTAGTGTAAGCTTACAACCACTATGCAAATCAATATGAAGATTCCTCAAAAAATTATAACTAGAAAATTCTGTTTAACTCAGCTTTTCCCCTTCTGGATATCTCCTGAAAGAGTTAAAGACAAAAAATTATAGTGATACAGGCATATGCATGGTTTTAGCAGCATGATTCATAATACCTAAATATTGGAAGTGGCCTTAATGTCCATCAACAGATAAATGGATAAAGAAAATGTGGCATTTATACACAATCAAGTACTACTCTGTTAGAAGGATAAACTTGACTTACTCTCAGGTAAACATATAGATCTTGGGACAATACTGTTAAATGAAACACATTAGGCACACAATCTTAAATATCACATGATTTCTCTTACATGAAAAACCCAAAGTATGCATAATTCAAACAGCAAAATAAAAGATAACAAGAAACAGACCTTTTGCAAATGGGAAGGGGAACAAGAGATGGTAGGAGGGAGGGGGAGGGAGATTAAAAAGAATTGGGATGTAATGTACCAACTCTCCACAAAGAGTGTTATCATTGTGTTCTGCAAACATATACAGTACTAATAAAAGTTTTAAAAAGCAATGCCCTCAATCAGTGAGTCCTTGGGATAGTGGATATGGCTGCTGGCTTCAGAGCGGGCCTTGGTGTGCCTTGATTCTTGCTGTGTGTATGTGTGTGACTTAAAACTTGTCACTCAGTCTTGCAGAGACATGGCATCCTAGGCCGAGCAAAGGCACAGTCAGGGGACTTCCTAGAGCCAGTTGGGATTCAAAATCTCCATTCAGTGCCTGGCACATAGCAGGTGCCCAGTAAGTGCAGAGAAATTGCTACTGCTGTCTCTCACTACTACCCTATTCCTAAGCACTTTACATTACTATTTTACTTTGCATTTGCTGCCTGTAGGAGCTATATTCAAAGGAGGATGGAGTAGAGGAGAAAGCACTAGTTACTGGCAAGAGGACTGAGATTTTCTTCTCTGGGTTTTCTATAACCCTCTGTATGACCTGTGGCATCACTCCACCCCATGAAGCTAAGTTTCTTTGAAGAGAAGGCTCATCTGAGAAAGTCTCCATCCCTCTAATTCTATGACTGCATGCTCCAAGGACCAGATGATACCCACATTACTGTCCAGTTCTGACTTCGAGGGAGAGGAAAGCTATCTGTGTGCCCTAGGCTGAAGGGATCTTTGGGGCACTAATAACAAATGGTTCTTTCTATTTGCTTTCAGATCCTGTTGTACTAGCAGACAGTCCTGCACAGGCTCTTATCAACAATTTATGTTCAGCTAATGCCATGCTTTTATCAGCAAAGCTAATCACATTTTAAGCTCTTTGACTCTTTCTGATTGGAATAATTGCTTACTTTTACTGCCTAACAAATCTTTAAGGCTGGTGTGATTCTTTACTGTGGGAGAACTAGAAGATGGTTCTGGAAAACTCCAGATGTTTCTGCCCCAAGTGGGGACCTGTGAAATGAAAATGGCAATGACAAACTTTGCCCTTCTTTGTAGGTTACTAACGGCTTTGGTTGTGGCTGGCTAGGTATTGGCTGGTGTTGCTTTCTCTTCCTATGTCTCTGAAAAGCTATCCACCATTCAAAGTTCATCACTAGCATTTCCCAACTATGGTGTGACGGGGTGTGTGAAAAGCAACACAAAACAAAGAAAGCTTGCAATGAAATGAAATCGTTGGGGTTTGTCTTTGAGATATGTAAAGAATCTTACATTAAGCTATCTAAAATGTCAGATAGTCAAGAAATGCTTCTCACTTATGTAGCCTAACGTCTCTGTATTATTTTTAGAGTATAGGATTCTTGTGATAACATCTTGCTCAGCATCTTGGTGAAATATTTTGGAAATATTTTAATTGTGTTCTTGATCCCTTTAGCAGAGCTGACTCTTCTCTGTCGCTTCTCTCTAGTGGGACTCTTACACCGAGCTGTAGGTTTGACCACCACCTGCCAGACCCAGGACAACTACCTGAATCCCCCTTGCCCTGTTTTCCTCATTGTCTCACCTCCCCCCACAGCCTGTGCCGATTTCCTGGCCTCCCTCAGATAAATTCTTGCTTCTGCTTCTTAGGCTTTTGTGTGGCTGGTTCATACTTCCAGCCCCGCTGTGAGGGAGACAGAATGTCCTACCCCTTCCTGTCCAGCAGGCTTGAGGCTAGTCAGGTGGCCAAGCAACTGTTCTGACCCCCTGCTATCTTCTCAGAAGTGTGGGCCTCTGCTTCCTGTCAGGGGACCTGACCCTCCCAGTCTCCACTTCAGCAGGCCCAAGTATCATCTCCCCCATATTGATCTTGAGGTGGTGCCTGTACTCAACATTTGAAACTGGTTCTTATTTTATGTCTGTTTGTTTATTGTTTTTCCGAGACAAGGTTTTGCTATGGAGCTCAGACTGGCCTGAAACTTATTATGTAGTCCAAGATGGCTTTGTGATTCTCCTGCCTCAGCCTCCTAAGTGCTGATATGGCAGACATGTGCTCTATGCTTGGCTCTAATTTTACTTTTTAAATAAGTGTTCATAAAATCAGACCATACACTATTTGACAGAAATCAAGATGACAGGAAGCAGAATAAACAGAGGCCAGGGCAGGCATTGTATGGTGTTCTTTATTAGTCTGCCAGGGCTGTCGAAAGAAACAGTACAGCTTAGACAAGA
>PVJX010051664.1:0-10224 GCA_004027295.1 Dolichotis patagonum | reverse complement strand
ATATTATTGTAATTGAAACTATGCTCAACTATAGCAGAGTAAGAGATATGGCGTTAGATACTGTTGATGTCCAGTTGACTTAATGTAAAGTACTGTGTTGCCTATGTTGTCCTCTTCTGATCTGCTCTGTACTGCCCCCTTTTGTTTTATTCTCTTTTAAATTAAAAAAAAAATGGTGACTCATAGCTTCCAGACATTTATTAGTACAGTGAACTGCTGCTTGGGTAACCCTGGTCACTGAGATTGTTACACAAAAATTTTCAATTGTTCCTCAAAGGGCAGGCAATGTAGTAAGTTTTCTGCATAAATAATATCCTCTGGGGTACCCCATATTAGGATAACACTATCTGTTGAAAAATATCACAGCATTTTTTTTTCCTGAAGTTCATATACATTACTTGGTGAACATAAGTGAAGAAAGGCAACAGGGACCAGAATCAGTGACAAAACAGAAGTATATGGGAGAGGATCTGAAGTTCAGTTTCAACAGTGCAATACAAATAACTATAAATAAGATTGGAATTTGATTTGGAAACATATTAAGTAGAACAATGAAAAGCTTTTGTACAGAGGAACAGCATGACAAACACTATATGATAATCTGTGTGCAAATTAAATAGAGTGAAAACATAGTTAAAGAAAGACTGTCTACCACAATTGCAGTGATAGCCCTGAAAAGGATAATGATAGAAGTTGAAAAGAAGTTAAAAGATTTGAGTCATGTTGTTAGTTGAAATCTATGGCATTTGACCACTGGCTTGATGTGGGAATAAAGAGGAAAGATCAAAGACAATGCAGAAATTTTTTAACCTAGAGATTGGGAAGATAATAGTGTTGTCAACAACAGTAACAAAATCATGTGAAGGGACTTATGAGGAAAAAGAAGGTAAGTTTGGGAGGAAAGATGTGAGTTCATTGGAAAACACTAATTGTGAGGTTATCACTGAGATATCTATACAAATGCACATAAATAATGAGTAGTGAGAAAGATGGAAACCAATAGTACCTAAGTACGTGGGAGAATCAAGCCTAGAAGTAAAAGCTACAGAAAGTTTTCCAAGGAAAAAAGCAGAAGAAGGAGGTCAAGGACAGAAGCCTACAGAATGACTACATTAAGGTTTAGGCAGAGGAAGGTCCAAAGGGTGAGCTAGATGAGTGGTTCGGAAAGCTTACAAAGGGAAAAACTGATATTTGTTGAAAGTCGATTACCACTGTACTAAGGATATTACATGGACTACCTCATTTTAACCTTTTAGGATATCCCTAGTAGGTAGTATTATCCCTCCTTTCTTGTACAGTTGAAAAGCTCTGGTAAGCTAAATAAGGTGCCCCAAGTCACCTAGTAAGTGGAGAACCTGAGACTCTTACCCAAGTCCTCAGAAGAAAAATTAAATATGCGTATGTCACTAAAGATAAAGGAGACAAGAGAGAAGTTCAAGAAAACCATGGTATCAGTGGTACTAAATGTGTGGAATAAGCCAATCAGGAGGGACAGGGCTCTGGGAGTCCTAGGACTCTGGGAGTTTAAGGCAGGAGGATGGCAAACTTAACTCTAGTCTGGCAATTTATCAATTTAACAAGATCCTATCTCAAAATAAAAAGTAGACTGGGCCTTGAATTCAATTCCCAGTAACACACACACACACACACACACACACACACACACACACATACACAGAGTATGGAGAGATTAAGAATAAATACTGAAAAAGAAAACTAGTTGGCTGTCAGATTAGTTTACTAGGAAGTCGTGAGGATGTTTGGGAGAGTCATCCCCTTATGATGTTGAAAACAGATTATATCGCAAATGTTTAACGAATGAAAGTGGTAAATATTGAACAAAACCTTTACATCCAACAGTATGTGAGGAAAGAAAGAAGAGATTGTATCAAAACAAAAGATTCCTGGATTGAGAAAATATTTTCTTACCTTTCCCATTTTTCTTTTGTTTTATTTATGTGTTTTTACCAATAGAGTAGCCCTGGGCACATTTTTAGGCAGAGGAAAGGGATCAGCTAGAGAATTTGGAGATACAATGGGGATAACTCAGCCACGTATAACCAGAAAGGCCTAAGACAAAGACAACCAATAGATCTGGGTATTTGTAAGCACTAGGTATAAGGAAGTTTTTGCATTAAAGAGTCATAGCTTGGTTCAGACCACAGAGTAGTAATTTGTACTTTCCTGGTATATTTTACTTGACAGTCTCTTTTAGCAGTTTCATATATGCTGCATAAACTGGTTATATAAAGCAAGACACGAGGCTGGAGGGCTCCCACTCCAATTTGACAACACCTCCGAATCTTCACACCGCCTGTCACATCTATCAACATTTTAACTAATGTCAGAGTTCTTCTTTTGCTAATGAGCTGCTGCACAGAGAAACATTTCCCCTCCCAGTCTGCCAGCCGCGGTATAATGAGCAAGAGTGAAAGGCTGGGGCGTCCTCTCAGAATCCCCTCCACTTTTGAGGGGCCATCACTGTCCTTTTTCCCTTTTGTCACAGAAACAAATTTATGTATCTAAGGCACTCTCTGATGTGTTTGCTTTGATGTAATAGGAAAAAAAAAAAACTCTTGTCTCCCGGAAAGTCTTCCTCCAGGGTGATAAGATTGTGAACTGAGGTCATGTAGGTGGGTGAGGAAAGGGGTTGTGCTGCGTCCCTCACACTTTAACAGACCTTCCCTTTGCAGAAAGTATAGCCTCCTCTCCCAGACTGGTGTCTTTTTAGTACTCTTCTCTCCATATCAAAAAAATCAAATGCTGGTAATGCGCTCACCTACACTTATGATCTAGTAGAAGCCACTTCCCCACTGTTCACCCCTGTCTCTGCTGTGAGGGTCAGCTGTGACTTTGCCTTTGTTAGTCTTTCCTGAATTTCAGAGCTTGGCTGTCTCTTCCATTTCTGTATGCCCTTATCCTGGCAACTCCACCATAATATTAAAGAGACAGGGATTTGTATTTGCAAATTTGCATCCAAATTAAATTATAGTCACTTTACATATGAGAAAATACCTGTTTCTTTTATCCATAGAGCTTAACACAGTGAACTAATATGATGTAAATGTGTTTACTCATAATATCTGATTCCTGGCCTTCCCTTCATGAGCTAGCATTTTCTGACTTTCAGTACAAAGGTAGAGTACATTCTGATGAAATAGCACTTATCCTAAGTATTAAATAAGGAAAGGACTTCCTACTGTCGTCTTTCCCACAGTGCGCTCCATAGAACACTTGTCATACAATGTAGTTCACACTATCCAAACACAAATTTGCGAAGCACATTAGATATATAAGGCATGAGATCCAGGCCTGGTGGTACACATCTGTAATCCTAGCACTCACAAAGCTGAGGCAGGAGGAACACGTGTGAGAACCAGCCTGGACTATGTAGGGGAAACTCTGTCTTGAAATACCAAAAAATTGTTTTACTTGAATTCAGTGTGTCTAAATTAATAGGTTGACCTTCTTGTGGATGTGGAGAAGTGTGGTTACTGTTACTATCCCACAGACAGCATTCTCAGAAAATACTTTGAGAAACAATTGCATTATTTATACCAAATAGTCAGTCTATGCATGCTGAGAAAGTTAGAGATAGAGCCTGCTTAGAAAACTATTTGAGTTGCTCTAACTTTGTAAGTTATTGTTCATAGGATTATTTCCAAAATAGACTTGTAAGTTTGACTGCATAGTAAAGAATGGTTACTCTCAAGGACAAAAACTTCAATCTCAGAAAAGAAAATATTTTAGAGGTTAAAGTTTCTTAACATGACATCCCAGGTATTGTACAAATGTTCTGAGGACCCATGGAAAATACTTGCATTCTTAATTGAAGCACTTTATGCTTGTCATTTACGGTAAGATATCCAAAATATATTCATTCTTGGTGAAGGTTTACGTATTTAAAACATTGTTAGATGTATGCACCAAAGATATCTGTGCTTTTCACAGAGATATTCTGCATAATACCAGTCCCTGCCTTGTGGACACATAGGCATGTACAGGTATATATATATATATATATATATATATATATATATATGCATGCCTTTACCACTTATACTAGTTATCAGAATTAAAATATATATCCAAAGGTGTGGTGTTTAACCTGACAATTCAAGTTTTGACTCTCTTTCTAATTAAAATTAACATTTTGTGTTAAAATACTTCTTGATGTTACTCCTTGATATTTATTTTCCTTTAAAGTATATACTACTTTTATATATCCATATGAGGCTAAATATTATTGCTATTTCAATGTAAGTTTAATATCCTCAGGACTATAGGGAATCCTTTGACTTAACTATATTGTAAGAAACTCATTAATGTTTAGCTGAATCCAAGAACTAAGTAGAGTGCTGCTATAATTTAAGTATCATGGAAGAGAAGAGCATGTTTCAATCTGATAAGGTTTCTCATTGCTGTTATATGATTACTGTCTAATGTATGGCAAAATAAAGATCTAAAATTTACTGAACTCAAAAATATACATGGATATATAACATGGTAGTAAAAAATTTAGCTTGGAAAAATTTTTAATGTAATACTCAGGGCCAGAAAGCCCTTTTTACTGTGGCCAGGTCATTATTTCATTTTGCAATTTTAAATATGAACAAAAAATCTGAATTTTTCTGGTTATAAAGAATTTTGCATTTGAGGAAAATACAAGATCTATAGGCTGAACTCATTTTATATATATATTTAAAACATATTGACACAGATAAGTTGTTCAGTTAAGAGACTGAGTGGTAGCTGTGCTAATCAACATAGTTACTTCTCTGAGCTAGAAAGAGATGACATCAAAGGTTTGGGGGCATTGTTTGTTAACTCTTTCTGATTCTGTACCCACAATGCCAAAAAACTTGTCAGGTAATGAGGAGAATTCACAAGTAATGAGACAATTGTGTCTGTGTATACTTGTCTTATATTAAATTTGTTTTCAACCCACAATTTACTAGAATTCCTTACCTCTTTGTTGATAAATGAGATTCAATAGCATTTTCAAGTGCCTTTCTAACCTTTAAGTTAGATTACACTATTCATTATATCCCACACTTCCTATTTCATAAAACGCTTCTCAATTGTTTCTTGCTTTCTTCACCAGAATTTAATCTGTGTCAGAATATGGATTTGTCTTATGCTTTACCATATTCTCTATGCTCATCCTTGTGCATGATGCATAGAATATGTGGAATAAATCTTTGTGAAATGAAGGGATAAATATGTTCTCTGTCAGCTGTTGCCTTCTTACTTTAAACTGTGAGTCCCTTCAGGGGACAGAGATTTATCACGGGAGGACAGGGACTGAAAATAATGGGTAAGAAGAATGCCACATTTGAAAGAGTGGTGCAAGATAGAGTCAGCAAAACTTCATTACCATCAACAGCCTACATAATAGGTATGTATTTAGAAGATTCTTTGAATATGTGTGATAGTTCAAACAAATTTTTTTCTTTTTTTATCAAAAATGAGATATTATAGTACCCATTGATCATTTTCTGTTATTCGGTTCAGAAAGCCCTGTAATTCTTTGACTCTATGCATGGCTTTATACTATTGTGATATGTTTGATATTATTGTATTTGAAACTATGCTCAACTATAGCAGAGTAAGAGATATGGTGTTAGCTACTGTTGATGTCCAGTTGACTTAATGTAAAGTACTGTGTTGCCTATATTGTCCCATTCTGATCTGCTCTGTACTGCCCCCTTTTGTTTTATTCTCTTTCAAATAAAAAAATAATAATAATAAAAAAAGATTCTTTGAGGTGAGGGGACAGTGAAAGGCATCAGGTGGTTCCGGGTCTCCCGATAAGACACAAAGGAGCTTGCGAAGACTGAGTTAAAGTGGCATGCTGTTGTGCCAGAGTATAACGATTCCTAGAGAGCTGTGAATATTACACAAGTTCCTTCTCCATCCTTCTCCAGCTATGCCTTGCAGGATCCCAGGGGGAAGAGGGAATGTGGATCAAGAAAAATGAAAGGCTACCACAACCCTACTGCTTCACCAACTGGTCCCATATTTCAGTTAAACAAAGGGAAGATGCTCTGTATTAAACAGAAAATAGATGCTTTAACTTATATTGGACTCCAGTTATTAATACTTAAAAAGGAGCTTTTCTAATATCCCAAAGTGATAAAAAAATAGAATACACAGAAAATATGCTTAAAATTATATTAATATCCATGGTAGAGAAATAAATAAAGCTATTTCTCTGTGGTTCCAGTCTGTCTAACAAGCTAGTTATAACAGGGTAAGTAGTTTGAATGTTTTCCTGCTGAAGATAGAGGCTTAATAGGTTGTTTTTAAGGAAAAAAATGTTGTGATCTAACTTGTGATTTAGAGATACCACAGATTACTTTGTGTAGACACCTAAAGTAAGAGCCACTTACAACTATGTGGGACCTTCAGAGACGTGACCTTCATGACGTGTGCCTGCATGGTGAAAGTAGGAAGGCACTGAGGAAAATAAACATGTTCCTTCCCCTTTATGCTACGTCCCAAAATACAGTAGAATAAAAAGTCCTTATTATATAATCACAAATAACCAGAAAAAAATTAAACTTGTTCATTGATGCTTATGGACTCATGAGCATATCTAAGACCTAGAAATCCTGCCTTTCGAACTTCAGTGTCTATTTTTAAATCATTTGCACGTGCGTCACAAAAGCACTTTATATGTGAAATGTCTTGTGAGGAAATGGTTTGACTGACACACCTGGCAAAGACAAGGTAAGTCCCCAGATTAACCTATAGAGATACTCCTGTCCCCCAAAAGGCCTTTATTCCATGCTTTAGGCGCCTAATGGGCAGAACAAAGTAATACAGATAGTAAGTAGGCTCTTTGGTCCTGTTCACCAGTGTTACAAAGATACAAAAATAAGACTCAGACAATGCAATAGGGAATTTGATATATTTAGATGGTCACAAGCTGAATTTTGCTTGTCACTGCTATAAAGAGGTGAGGAAAAGCTTTTTTAAAACTGTTTTTAAGACGCAAGGTGTAGGGAGTTAAGATCATCCCTATAACTTGCTAAAACTGATTCTAACAATACACAGTGCCACTTTCAATCTGTTGGACGCTTATGCAACCAGACCATTACCAGCAATGAGAGCTGGGTCAGAAATGATGAACTTTCTTGAAAACCTACATTGGTAGGGCCTTTGCAAGCCTTCCAGAGCTCACCGTCCCCAAGCCTCTTCCTCCAAACCAGAGCTAATTCAACCTGATGGGTAGAACCACCACTTGCTACTTCCTCCTTCCCTCCCCTTCCCTCCCCTTCCCTCCCTTCCCCTCCCCTTCCCTTCCCTTCCCTTTCTTTTCCCTTTCTTTCCCTTCTTTTTTCTTCCCTTTCTTTCCTGTTCCTTGCCTTCCCTTTCCTTCTTTCCGTGGCCAAACTGCAGAATCTCTCTTTTTCATTTGGTAACCCCAATACCTAAAGGGAGAGTTTCTTAATTACATTACGTAAACTGTAATAGGACAATTCCAAGTAGTACAGTTCAGTCAAAGTAGTCAATTGCAGTAATGTAGGCATAGTGTCTCATATTTTTAAGTCTCTAGAAAAATCACATTGCTATATACAGCTACTAGTGGACAGTTCAAATGAAAGTTAGATTAAATGACCCACAATAGGTCTAACCTAGAACCAAGATTCTCAATTTTGCTCCACTATCCTGAAATTCTGTATTTTTATGCCAATGTCACAACAAGTGTTGCAATGTGAAGAAAGAGCATGGTAAGAATTGGTGATCATTTCCACCTGAATAATCTGTCTGGATTTTGATTTGCTGCCCTGATTCTAACCAGTGGTACCTAAGTAATGAGGCATTTCAAGACAGCAATGAAGGGGACAAAAAGTGGAAATTAGCAGGAACATCTAGGGATAGAATATCCATAAGACAATGAGAAGTTCTGAATATCAAATTAACCTTCTATTTAAGCTTCATGTAAACTTCTTGCTTTAGAACCAATAATTGCCAACATGCTATGGAAACGAATCCTTCATCTAATAATCCATAACACAGCTTTAGTGCACAACATCAGCTTGGGACATCTGGTCTATCCTAACCTGGGCTAACAGGGAAGCAGTCATTAATCATCTATGTTACCATTTCCCAATTAATTAAAAAAGAAATCATGAAAGTCTTCCTCTACTCTCTCTCTCTCTGTAACAGCTGATTTTGAAAATAAATAGATAAATATCTATGAAATACTGAGAGCACAAGATAAAAAAGACGAACTTTGTTCATTTTACTCTTGTATTAAGCAAAATACAGGATAACAACCAGATACCAGAATCATTTCCTGTGACATTCAATTCTGCATGACAGCTATTTAACTGGAGATTCAGAGGATATCCAAGGTTTTGACAATGTTTTGACTGTTGATCACATAAATGTATTTTTATAAAGCAGCTAATGCAAAAGAGTCAACCAAACCAGTAATTTTTAAATGTCTGTGCCTTCCAAACAGACACAAGTGGAGTTTTTAAAGGTAGCAGAAGAGCACAACTCAGAAAGGGACAATGTCATTTCACTCTGACACTCAACAAAGGACCAGCAGTCCTTAAAGCCTAGCCAGCACTTAAATATCACTTGCTTTCTTGCACTTCCCATCAGTTGTGGCCTGTTGTGTAATGAGCTTTGGTTTTCTTTGTCCTGTATATTGTTCTGGCAGTGTCTATTGGTTACCAGGGCTGATCCTATTTCCTGGGACCAGCAGTGACTGAGAGGGCCCAGTCCTTGTACTTACAGTGCTTACATTTAAGGGGAAAGAGCAAACGTGTAGCAGATAAACAAGACAAACTCAGGGTATAAAATCTGGTGTGAAACTAATAAAAGAAATCAACCCAAGAGGGAGGAAATACACTCTAACAAGGAGACAGTAGAACTGTCACTGAAAGGATGGTTTGACTCTCTTGTCATGGTTTGACAAAACCATGGTGCCTAGAACTGGTAACCAGCCAATATATGCTAAAACATTGTTGAATGAGTGAACGGAATTAACTGAAAGGCTAGAAATTTTTAAATGTGCATGAGGGCTGAGGAGCTTGTGAATATAGGGACATTGAGGTAGATGTTACAGAAACAACAGTAAGGTCAATGTGGCTTCAGAGCAATAAGCAAAGACAGCATGGTAGGAAGTGATAGAGGAAATGGAGGTAGGGGCCAGAGGGCCTTTCTCCCTAGGCTGATCAGCAAATGAATATGTAAGCCAGCTCCTAAAGAGGGGTACCTCTGCTGATGGCCAAGATGACCTCTTCTCCTGGTACTGAGAGGGTATGTAGTGTCTGCAGCCCACTGAGAGTCCTTGCATGTCAGGGTCATCGAAGGAGCCCCAGGGTCTGTCAGGACCACCCTTCTCCCAGGAAGCCTGACTGTCTGTCACATCTCAACCTTGCCTTTCAGGAGGCCACATCTTATCCTTAAGCTGAAATCACATCCCTCTATGATAGCCCCTTTTTGCCACATTACTTTTCCCTCTCACGTGTGTCCTCCAGTTTTGGCCTGCTCCACATCATCTCCCCACTAAAAGATAAGTACCCAGGGGCAGGAACTCCTCACCATTTGGTTCTATTGGTTCATCACCTTTGCACATGGCAGGAAAGGATTCCCTAAACCAATAAACTAAGCCCAACCTTGACTCCAAATAAAAGGCCTGGAGGAAGCATGTTTAAATTTTTCCTGGTTTTGGATTCAGAAACAGTTGACAGTATTATCTCTGACCTTGCAATGACATTATCTAAAGTAAAGTGAATGTGCTCAGCTTGTCTCCTGCCTGGGACAGCGTGTGACTCTGGGAAGATCATTTAACCTGACTTGTGCCTGGGGTGGAGGGGACAGCCTCGACCTTGCAGGACACACTGAGGGTGGGAGAGGCAGCGTGGATGATGAGCCTAAAGTTGCTGGGATTTTTAAGTAGCGTGCCTGCTGTGTCCCAAAATTATAACCACAAATCATTTGTATCTGGAGCCCACTTTAGGAAGTTGGTTTTATTACCTGTTTCAGAGCAAATCTTTTTTTTTTTTTAAAGAGAATAAAACAAAAGAGGGCAGAACAGAGCAGATCAGAACAGGACAACATAGGCAACACAGTACTTTACATTAAGACAACCAGACATTAACAGTAGCTATCACAATATCTCTTTCTCTGCTATAGTTGAGCATAGTTTCAAATACAATAATATCAAACATAACAAAATAGTATAAAGCCATTCAAAGAGTG
>PVJX010051663.1:0-10226 GCA_004027295.1 Dolichotis patagonum | reverse complement strand
CTATTGCCTGGTCTTGAAGACCTGCAATGCTCTTCTCATCCTGCTCAGATCAATTCCATACTATGTTGTTTCATGTGAATTCCCTGTATGTGACAATATGGACAACTATTTGGAAGAAAACAAGAGTCAATATGATAGAGAGTGAATATCTCCAATTGTCTAGTTTTGGAATTTATGTCCCTCACATTGCTTTCTTGTGATCCGCTTTGTTATGTTTTGTTGTGTTTAATTTTACCCTTTTGATAGAATTGCATGTATATTTGAGTGGGTAAGATGGATGACCATATTGCTGTTTTTGTCAGATCGCGGGGCAGAACTGTTAACAGTCTCACTGTTTGAATGTCTACTTTACATGTTTTAACTTTGTAATTTGAACAACTATTTCCAAGAAGTCAATATGTAATTTGTCAAGTAATAATTTCTTAGGTTTTTTTGTTGTTGTTCTTTTCCTTTTTTCCTTGGAATTCTGTATTGTTGCTACCCTTTATTCTGTTTTGTTTTGTTTTGTTTTGTTTTTTTCTCTTTAAATAAAATTATTTTTTAAAAAATTGAAGCTGTGAATATGAAGTCAGAAATGCAGTAGAAACTGCACAATGTTGGAAAAGTCAGGAATATGGAACAGCTGAGGAAATCTTCAAGCAATGAGAAAACCATCCCAAAAGAGAAGCCACAAGGTCTATGGCCATCTATAATGCCACAGTGGCAGGGCTGCCTGAGTTTTTTGGTGCTCAGCTCATTGCATCTTGCTCTGGGTTCTGGACACTGGCTATAGGATTTAATTTTTACCCTACTGGGTTTTGGCCTTGCTTTGGTCTCATTTCTTTCTATCCCTATTTCTTCCTTTTGGAATGGGAATGTTTGCCCTATTCCTTTGTATGTTGATAGCATTTCATTTTTCTTTTATTTTTATAGTTTGTCTTTTAAGTTTGTCTTAAATTTCAGAGGCGACTTTAGACTTTGACTTTTCTGCAATGCTGAAACCATTAGGACTTTGACAATTCTTAGAGATGAACTAAATGCATTTTACATAAAGAGATACACATGAGAAATTGTCCTAGAATTCTGTAAGCTAATCTTGATGGAAGACTCTGATCAGAGCTTAGAAGGCCAAAATGCTAACAGTAATGGAGCTGGTGTTTTGGGGGTCAGGAGTATAATGTTACAGTTTTACCTAAAATGCCACCCAAAGCCGCGGGTACTCATAAGTGGGCCTTTTGGAAGGTGATTGGATTATAAGGGTGTATAACTGTCTTGCTGTTAGGAGTTAGGAGCTGGTCTGAAGAGGTGGTCACTGAGGGCATGGCCTGGAAAGGGTTTATCTCTTTCTACTCCCCACTTACCTCTCTCACTGCTTCACCATAACCAAGCTATGAGCAATTATATTCTTCCATGCCCACATACCATGGACTCATGTCTTGAAGCCAGAAGACTATGGACTGAAACCTCTACATACTGGGGTCAAAATAAACTTCTTCTAACTTCTGGTGTTAGATATTTTATGCCAGTAATGAAAAACTGACTAACATGGAGGACCTAAGTCTGAAATCAAAGTGCCACTAGGACATTCTCTGGTGGCTTTATGGAAGAATCCTTTCTTTCCTTTCCTGGCTTGTTAGCTTTTGGCAATCCTTATCATTTCTAGCCTAGTGGCAGCACAACTTGATTCTCTACTTCAGTCTTCACATGGAGTTCTCCCTGTATATATCCTAAATTTCTTTCCATATAAAGACATCATTTATTAGATTTAAGGCCTTTTCTAAGCCAGTATAGGCTCATCCTAACTTAATTACATATTCAAAACTTTGATTTCCAAATAAGGTCACATTCACAGGAACTGTAGGCCAGAAATTCAACACATCTTTTTATGAGGAGGGGGGTTTGAACTACAGTAAAGGTCATGCCACAAATCAAAAAAAAAAATCACCAGAGGCAGACCTGTTTTCTCAATCCCCAAACTTGAAATTTAGTAAAACCCAGAAACCTGTGTGACCAAACCTGTTCTTTCCATGAGAATGTAAACTGAAACAAGTGCCATGCTGTTTCAGAAAAAACTTCAGTGTTACCATTCTCAGAGCTGCTGGAGTTGTCTGGCAAAAATAGGGGTGGGTTGTTGACATGTGGGCTACACTTTCCAGAGAAAGTCAGCAGGGGCTATTGCAGCAATTGATTGACTATAAGAATAAATGTTGAAGCCTCTAATGAGAGGTCTGGTTAAATAAGTTGTGGTGTAACTACATACTGACTCAGTAGGAAGCCTTTAGAAAGAGTGCAGAAAGATGTATGTATACTTTCATAGAAAGGTGACTCATTATATAAATGAAAGTGTGCTAATGTAAAGAATGGTAAGATTCCCATTGTTAAAAATTAAAAAGCATGGGCACAAAAGCAAGCCCACAAAACTGCAGCCATCTAATTCTTGATAAAAAGACTAAAAACATATCTTGGAGAAAACACAGCCTCTTTAATAAATGGTGATGGGAAAACTGGCTATTTGTGTGAACAAGACTGAAATCAGATGCTCATTTATTATCCTGTACAAAAATAAATTCAAAATGTATCAAAGATCTACCTACAAGATACAGAACTGAAACTCCTAGGGGAAAATATAGAGGAAACACTTGAATTCATAGGTACAGGCAAAGACCTCCTGAACAGCACTACATTAGCAAAGGGTATAATAGCAAGAATTGACAAATAGGATTACATGAAAATTCAAAGCTTCTATACAGCAACAATAACAATTAGCAGAGTGAAGAGACAGCCTACAGAATGGGAGAAAACCTTTGCCAGCTACTCTTCTGACAGAGGATTGATATCTGGAATATATAAATAACTCAAAAAACTTAACACCAAAAAAGTAAATTATCAATAAACAGGAAAATATTGCAATTGAACAGACACTTCTTAAAAGAAGTACAAAGGGACAATAAGCATATGAAAAAAAAGTTCAACAACTTTAGCTGTCAGGGAAATGCAAATCAAAAATACATTAAGATTGCATCTCATCCTAGTCACAAGGTGTCATGGTTTATGTCAGTGGCCCCCAAACCTCATACAATTATGCATTTGTGATTGGTTCATTGTCTAGTGCTTGGATTGGTGGTGTGAGTGCTACACCCACCTAGGAGGTGAGCCAGGATATGATGTAATGGCAGGAAGAAGGTGTCTCTCTCTTTCCTCTCTCTCTTGCCGGTTCATGCCTTGCTGTTTGCAGCCACCATGAAGGGCTGCCCCACCATGCTGCCTTGCAGCCAACTGAGTGTGGACCGAAACCTCCAAGAACTGTAAGGAATAAACCCTTCCTTCCCTAACTTTGGGCATCAGGTATTTTGTCTCAGCGATGAGTAAAAAGTAACTAAGACACAAGGACAAGCATCAACAATACAGAAAAACAGTAAAAGCTGGCAAGGTTGCAGAGGAAAAGAAAATTACACTATTGGTAGGAATGTAAATTAGCATAGCTACTACAGAAATCAGTATGGGAAGTCCTCAACAAAGAAACTATTTGATTTTGATATACACTCAAAGGAATTAAAGTCAACATACTATAGGGATATTTGCATATTCATGTTTATTGTGGCACACTTCACAATAGGCAAGACATGGAACCAATGTAGGTGCCCATCAGTGGATAGATGAATAAAGAAAATGTGGTATATATACACAATGGAGTGTTCAGTGATAAAGAAGAATGAAGCTATGTTACTGCAGAAAATTGGATGGAACTGGAGATCATTAAGTGAAATAAAGACAGATTTAGAAAGACACATCATATTATCACAATTTCTCTTACATATCAAATCTAAAAATATCTCCAAAGATGATATAAACATAGAAAAGAAACTACTATAAGACAATAGGAAGGAAATATAGGGGAAGGAGAGAAGGACAGAGTATGAAAGAGGATACATTTAGGCAAAATATTCTACATATATCTATGAATGTGCCACGATGAAACCCAAAATTTTGTAAAATTAATATCCACTAACTGTTTATTCAAAAATCAAAGGTACATGTTGGGAAACAACAGTCCCCATTGGGAGGCTCTGTATGGGGATGCTCAGAAGAGCTCAGGAGAGTGCCAAGCTGCTACTTGGACTTCACATGCCACCCTGCTAATGGTGAGGCTGGCTTAGGAACCATGACACCCTTCCATTTGACAGCTCCTCGAAGCATAAGTGCAGAGTATTATTTTAGCTTCCTCAAAACAGTTACATGATACTTGAGTTTAAACTGCTTGTATAGTGAGAAGAAATGTTTCCAGATCTGGTTGCACCTTAACTGTGTTCTTAGAAGCCCCTGGCGCCAAAAGAAGGTTCACTTTGATGTCTGAATTTTGCTTTCTGCCCCAGCCACTATCCTTCTTTCAATAAGATTTTTTAATCACTGGTTAATAAATGAGAAGCTGCAAATAATATTATAATGGGTAAATGGCTCCTTTTCACCTGTCTCTAGCCCACCTGAAGTACTGCAGTTGTGGGATTGGCTAAAGAAAAGCAACAGGTGAGCTGAAGCTACCAGGTAGAGGTACCACGGGATGTGGCCTAAAGCCACTGATCCATGAAGGTTGGGTTGGTCCACTGTCCCCTGACCCAGGTTGGTTAGGCAAAAGAGAGAATGGTCTTAGCCAAGGGGTAATGAGTGCAGGGACACATAGCCCTGGCTTCTCTGGAATGCGCTGGCCATTTACAGGAGGGAGTCAAATTCAGAGGAAGTTGAAGGGCTGGAGGATGAGTAAGGTACTGAAGATGCCCCTCAAAATCACACAAGATATTACCCAGTCTATTTTCTGTTGTTATAACAAAATACTTGAAGCCAGGCATGCTGTTACATGCCTGTAGTCCCAACACTTAGGAGGCTGAGGCAAGAGGATCTCTGTGAGTTTAAGGCCAGCTTATGTAGTCTGGACTACATAAGTGAGTTCAAGGCTAGCTGGCACTACATAGCTAGACTCTATCTCAAACAAAACAAAACAAAACAAATGAGGCTTGGTAAAATAGGTTTATTTTGTTCACAGTTTTGGTACAAGAGGCTCCAACAATATTGTGTCAGTGTCCTAGGGAGGCCTGCTTCACAATATGACCAAGAAACTAAAAAGGAATCAACCACATGCAGAAAGAGCCAATTACACAGAGGCAGGTCAGTTTATAACAACCTGCTGTCTCTGTCTCAAGAACTAATCCACTTAAGGAGAGCAGCATTAATGCCTTGCAAGGGCACCCTTGTAACCTAACCCAACTTACACCAGGCTCTGCAGGTTAAAGATGCTGCCCTCAGCACCATTGTGCTAGGAAACCAGTTTCCAGGACATGACAACTTTGTGATGTGGGACACACTCAAACTTTATCTAAAACACAGCAGCTAATTTTCAGAGAAAGTAAGTTGGGTAGCTTTGGGGGTCATAAATATGAGTGGAGGAAAGAATGGAATTGGGTAATGATATATTTTTTTCCCACAGAATTAATGGGAGAGAGATACAGAAGTTGAGACCAGGATCTTCTTTTTTCACTGAACTGCATCCCCAGTCCTTTTTATTATTTATTTTGAGACAAGGTCTCACTAAGTTGTTCAAGTGGGACTCAAACTTGGGATCAGAGGACATATGCCACCACTCCTAGCTTAAAATACATTTTTTTGGAGGGAATGAAAGTGGTAAGACCACAGGTAAAAAGAAAAATAGTACTTGTATGATTGCTATTGTATCATTTCTATTACAGCATATTTGAGTCAAACCTGTTTCTAGAGGAAACAACCTCCCAATAAAGAAGCTGGAGCTGAGAAGCTCCATGCTTTGTGCTTGTTGAGGTTTTTGTTTTGTATTGTTTTGCTGGTATATTCAGAGGGCAGGGTCTAGGAAGAAATTTCTTAATAAGTTATATAAGTGACTTCTGAAGGAAAAATTAAACACATTGAATTAAAATAACCTCAGAGACACTGGAATACAGCATTGTGAGGAAGATAAGAAGGAAAGACGTAGATGCCCTGGATTCAGGAAGAATCCGAAGTGAGAATTGAAGCCCACAGAGAGAGCAAAAAGAAAAACTTCAGTGAAGAAGAAGGTAGTAGCTGGCAGTGCCTTCTTCCTGAGCCAGACTTACTGTGTGAGAGGAGCTGTTGGGACCTGGGAATGCACAGTCACGGCAACAGTGATGCTGGCAACCCTGAAGGCCTCTACAGACAGACGCAGCCAGTGGAGGGGAGCAGTGGATGTGGAGGACTACACTGGCTGGCAGTGAATGTAGAGGTCTCAGTCCTCCTGGAGTCAGTCAGATAAGCAAAAAACGCAGAACTGCTGTTGGCTTCCTCCAGCAGCTCCTAGCTGGGCACAGACCTATGGAAATTGTTTGGACTGTGGAGAGCCCAATGAGTATGGTCTCAGGGCAATCCTGCTAAGGATATCTACTACTCTGCCATAAAGCAACTGCTGGCTTGCTGGGACAGATTGGCATGATTCGTCTCTGTCTCCAAGGCTGCCTACTAGTGAAATCAAAGAGAATCCTGGACGTGGACTATTTGTTTACTTTTTCTTTTTTGCTTTGTTTTGTTTTCTTAGGGTTTTTTGTTTATTTTTTTCTTTCTCCTTATTTTTTTTTAATGTGAGAGTAGTTCCTAACCTCTTTGTGTGTGTGGTTCTGTTCTGTTCTTCCTTTTATCTCTTTCATCTCTCTTTTCCTTCAGTATTCTGCAACAGTTTGCCAAGTTGGTGTGTTCAACCATTGTCCTCCAACCTTACTTCAAATTTCTTTCTCTTCTTCCACTTCTTTATTTTCTCCTTAATCCATTTTAAATTTAACCATCAAGAGCAAAACTGACACATTACAGACATATATTGCATGTAATTATCTGGTTTATTTTACATTTTGTTATATAATCACAAATATAATAGATACTGTTAAAAGTTGAAAACTAAGGGTTAGCTCAGTTTGTTGTTTTATAGGCTGTGTTTGATGCTACTGGTATCACCAAAGCCAAAATTAATATAATTGTTCTAAGCAGCTGTTGGCTCTGATAATCCATGACTGAGATTAAATAAGGATCACAGAAAATTCTGTAGCACAGTAGCAAAGAACCAAGGACTAAGCCAAATGAGCAACAACTCCTCATCTCCAACAAATTGAAGAGGTAATATCTTTCAACAGATTCAAAACTCAAAAACCATCTATACCTGGAAGATACCTCAGAGAAGTAATCATCACCTAAGGATCCTAAAGACCACCAATAAAGCAACCCAGCATAGGCAACTTACAAGTATCACCCCAGGAATTAAACTAAAAAAAGAAAAGAAATGAGAAGATACCTCAACAAGATACAACCCCAGGCAGCCAGTTCATCAAAGGCAAACCCAGAGTGCAATGAGGTGGGAAAATCTAAAAGCCCCCAACAAGGTCTCTATGAAATGGAAACAACAAAGCAATTGAATGAGGCTCTAAAGAAAAAAAGGAAATCAGAAATGAACTCTCAAATAAGTACAGAATTTTAACAAAATACACACCATGCTGAGTATTAGAGCAGATGTAGACCAAAAAAAATAGATGAGCTTAAGCAAATTATGGAAGTACAGCATAGGAAAGATATGGAATCCATAAAGCAGATTCAAACAGATATCCAGGAGAATAAAGACTCCATTGAAAGTATTCAAAGCACATTAGGCCAGTGTGAGGACAGGATCTCAAATATTGAAGACAGGCTTGCAGTTAGTGACCAGGAAAAGAAAGACTTCTCAAAACTAGCAAAGGATCATGAGAAATCAATACAGCAGCTTCTTGATGAGACAAAGAAGAATAACTTAAGATTCACTAGAGTCAATGAACAAGCAGGAGATACCACAAATGACATTAAAAACATATTCACAAACATCATGACAGAAAACTTTCCTAGCAGAGAAAAAAAACTGATATACTGATAAATAAGGCATATAGAACTCCAATTAACAATGACCAAAAAAAAATCTACTGACAGGCATATCATAGTCAAAATTGCAGAAATTCAACACAAGAATAGACTCTTAAAAGCTGTTAGGGAAAAGAAACAAGATTATCTACAAAGGAAAGCCCATCAGAATTATAGCTGACTTCTCAGCACAAACTCTCAAATCAAGAGAAGCTTGGAGTGAAGTACTCCAAGTTCTAAAGGTAAACAACTTTCACCCCAGGTTAATGTATCCAGCAAAACTATTGCTCAAAATTGATGGAGAAATAAATACTTCCATGACAAAAAACATCTGAGGAAATTTATGATCACCAAACCAGCACTCCAAAATGTTCTGAAGGGCATTTGAGAAAGAGATAATAAGGACTACAGCTCCATGAACCCCAACAGAATAAATCCTCCAGGAGAGGTAAACAATTAGAAGGAAGGAAAAAAAGCAGCGGGGGGGGAGCCAACAACAGGAAAATAACATGACAAGGATGAGTCAATACATATCAGTTTTAACCATCAGTTTTAATGTCTTAATTCACCAGTCAAAAAACAGACTGGCAGAATGGATCAAGAAGCAAGATCCAACAATATGTTGCATCAAGAAACACATTTAACTCAAAAAGAAATTCATACCCTGAAAGTCAAAGAATGGGAAACAATACTTCATGCAACAGGAATCCAGAAAAAATCAGGGGTAGCTATTCTATTTGCAGACAAAGTGAATTTCAAGCCAAGACTGATCAAGGGAGATAAAGAAAGCTACCACATTCTTGAGTGCTCCAACGCTGGCCCAGGGAGAGTTTGAGACCTGCGCCCCCAGCAGTTGAGTTCCTATCCAGCTCCCTAGGACACTGGACTGGGCCCCGGAGGTTTCTGGGCCTCAGTGCACCACGCCCAGTGGCCTTCTTTCAGTTCGGGAGGCTGAGACCATGCAGGGGGACTCTCAGCCCTCTGGTGCTGGCCCGGGGAGAGTTTGAGACCAGCACAACCAGTGGTTGAGTTCCTATCCAGCTCCCTAGGACACTGGACTGAGCCCCGGAGGTTCTGCAGGCCTCAGTACACCATACCCAGCTTCCGTCTTTCAAATCAGGGAGCCAAGAACGTGCGGGGGAGACACAATTGTGCCAGGTGAGTCCCAGTGCTCCAGGACTGGCCTAAGAAGAGTTTGAGAACTGCATTCCAAGGGGTTGAGTTCCTATCCAGCTCCCTAGGACACTGGACTGGGCCCCGGAGGTTGCACCAAGCTCAGCAACCTTCTTTCAGTCTGGGAGGCCAGGACAACGCAGAGGGACTTTCAGCCCACTAGCACTGGCACAGGGAGAGTTTCAGACCAGTGTTCACAGCCATTGAGTTCCTGTCCAATGCCCTGAAACACTGGACTGGGCTTGGGAGGTCCTGCAGGCCTGACTGGGCCATGCTCAGTGACATTCATTCAGTCCCAGGAGCTGAGGGCACAGGAGGTAATTCCCAACACACCTAGGGGAAGCTTTGAAACACCGCTCAAAGCAAGGAAATATAGGAAAATGACAAAACAAAAGACCAAAAGGCAATCCCAAATCTCCAGCCCATCCCAAAAAAGCCTAAGAGCCATGTACATAGAAGAAAATAGAAGCCATACTCCTGAAATGACTGAAATGATATCAACTGAAATAAAGAAGCAACTCGGGGAAGCTATAGAGAAACTCAAATCGGAAATAATTTCCCAGGTAAAAGAATAAATGATAAAGTACTGAAAGAAACAGTGAACACATCTAAAGAAGACATAGTTAAAAAATTAGAGGAACAAAGCAAATAGATAGAATCCCTGAATGAACACTATACAAACAGAATGCATGAAGCAGATTCAAAGAGATATACAGGAAATCAAAAATTCTATTGAAAGTTGCCAAAACTACCTCAACAAAAGTGAAGATAGAATTTCAGACCTCGAAGATAAGATTGTAGCTAGTGAAAAGGAAAGGAAAGATCTTTTATCTAGATTCTTTTTGTTTGCTTATTTACTTTTTGGTACTGGAGATTGAACTCAGGACCTCACACTTGCCACACAGGCACTGTGCCACTGACCTATATCCCCAGCCCATAAAGATCTTTTAAAAATAATAAGTCCTGTCCATTTATTTATAAATATCTCAATGTGATCATTCTTTATAGCTGAGTAGTACTCCATTGTATAAAAATGCCACAACTTTTTTATCCATTCCTCAGTTGATGGGCACTTAGGTTGTTTCCAAGATCTGGCTATTACAAATTGTGCTGCTATAAACATGGGTGCACATATATCACTGTGGTATGCTGTTTTCAGTTCT
>PVJX010051662.1:0-10225 GCA_004027295.1 Dolichotis patagonum | reverse complement strand
TCACAATGATGGATATGACATCATGGTATCACATTATAATATCATGCTATGCATTTGTGTCATCATAATGCCCTATTGTGACATGTGTTCTGTTTTAACCTCGCAATTCACATTATGACATTAAAATTTCCCTTGTGACATCACGATTGCCCACTGTGACAACACAATTGCCCACTGTGATATCACCAGGACCATTGTGACATCACAGTGCCCCACTATGATGTCATGATTCTGTATTGTCACCCAAGAATGCCATATTGTTACCTCATGATGCCCAGTGGGAACATCACAATTGCATGTGATAGCAAAACATCTCCCTGATTATGATCTCCTGTTCTATAATTATAGCAGCACAATTAACCTTTATGACATCACAATTCCCAATTGTGACATCACAGTGACATGTTATGACAGCATAGTTCCACAATATGACATAAAAATACCACATTGTAACACCAACCCGCCCTATTTTGACATCATGATACCCACATTAGGAATTTTCAATACTCCATTAGGAACAGACAATTCTGCATTGATGTTACAGCTTTCTCTTGTGAACTCATAACTGCCCAGGGTGACACAGGTGCCCATGATGACATCAAAGTCCCCATTATAGCATCACAATACCTTTTTTTTTCACAGTATAATGATTCACTGTCACCTCAAGTTGCACTGTGGTGACACTAACTTGGCCCATTGTGACAGCATCATTTCCAGTGTGACACCACAATTACCCTATTATGACCTCACATTGCCCTCATTAGAGCAGCACAATCAACCTTTATGATACCACAATTCCCCACTGTGACCACATAGATGCATATTATGACATCACTGTACCAAATATGTCCTCAACATATCCCATTGTGACATCATCATGCCTTATTGTGACTTCACACATCCTATTGTGGTATCACACCACCCCATTGCGACATCATAGTTCTCGATATGACTTAAGAATTCCCCATCATGATATGATAATGTTCCATTACACCATCACAATAAACCCTAGTGATATCACAGTTCTCCAGTGAAAAGAGTAGATGCATGATTGTGACAGAACAACACTCCACTGTGACATCACAGCACCCTATTGTGACAGCACTGTACCCCATGATGAGACACTTTTCACTCTTATTTCAAAATTCCCCATGGTGATCTCACATTGCCCTCGTTACCATATCAGTTTCTTCATTATGGTACCATGCCATTCCTTTATGCTGTCACTATGCCCCACTGTGACCTCCAATATCCCTATTGTGATGTAAAATATCCCATCATGACAACACAATAATCTCCTGTGCCATCAGGATACCCCATTAGGATCTCACTCTTCCCCCATTCTGACTTTGTAAAGTGAAATCACGAGCTCAAACTTTCCATTTTGATCACATAATGCTCCATTAGGGCCCCATCACAACTTATGTTTACATAATTATGATTAGAAGATGTTCCAAGGCATCATTCTACATTTCATACAGCTCCAAGCCCCAAAAAAGTACTGGATACAGAGTTCTAAGATTTATGTTTCAAATTGTTTCTGCTAAAAAATGCCTTCACTTGAATGTAACATTTTCTTTTTCAGACATTTGAGAACTCTTTTCCAGTCGCAATATATTGGAAGAATTGTAATTTTTTTATCTATTTCTTTTAATACTAGGTTACACACACAAAATCAGATGTAAGTTTGATATTTTTTTCCTTTTCCTTCCTTTCCTTTCTTTTATTGCCCCTGCTGTGACATCACCATGTCCTCCTGTGACATCATAACACCCCATTGTGACCTCGTATACTGCCAATGTGACATCACAATTCACAATTAAGATCTCACAATTCTCATCATGACATTTAAATTATCTTACAATATCACAATTGCCAATTGTGACACCACAATGATGGATATGACATCATGGTATCACATTTTGGCATCATGCTATGCCTTTGTGACATCATAATGCACTATTATGACATGTGTTCAATTGTGACCTCGCAACTCTTAGTATCACATTACAATTTTCCTTTGAGATATCATGATTGCACACTGTGATGTCACAATTGCCCACTGTGATATCACCAGTACAATTGTAACATCACAGTGACCCAGTATATTAACACAATGTTGTGTTGTCACCCAATAATGCCATATTGTTACCTCATGATGCCCAGTTGGAACATCACAATTCCCTAATTTAGGAAAACTGCTCCTAAATTATGAGCACATGTTGCCTAATTATAACAGCACAATTAAACTTTATGACATCACAAATCCCAACTGGATCATCACAGTGACATGTTTTGACATTATAGTTCCACATTATGGCATTACAGTACCGCATTGTGACAGCACACTTCCCTATGTTGACTTGATGATACCCTCATCATGACTTGTCAATTCCCCATTATGACCAGAGAATTCTCTATGGATGTTACGGTTTTCTTTTGTTTCATCATAACTGCCCAAATTGACAGAAATGTCCATTGTGACATCACAGTCCCCATTATGCCATCACTATTCCCCTTTTTCACAGGGTAATGATTCACTTTCTCCTCAAGGTGCCCTGTGGTGACACTAGATTCGCCCATTGTGACATCATCATTTCCATTGTGACATCACAATTACCCTATTATGACCTCACATTGCCCTCATTAGAGCAGCACAATCAACTTTTATGATACCACAATTCCCCACTGTGACAACATACTTGCACATTATTACATCACTGTACCAAATATGGCATCAAAATATTCCATTGTGGAATCATCATGCCTCATTGTGACTTCACACATCCTATTGTGTAATCACAGCACCCCATTGTGACATCATAGTTCTCCATATTACTTCAGAATTCCCCATCATGATATCATAATCATCCATTACAGCATGACCATAAACCCTTGACAAAACACAGTTCTCCAGTGATAACTGTAGATGCACCCTTGTGACAGAACAACACTCCACTGTGACATCACAGCTCCCTATTGTGATTCCACTGTACCCCAGGATGCACGTTTTTCACTGTTCCTTCACAATTCCCCATTATGATCTCACATTGTCTTCGTTATCATCTCAGTGTCCTCATTATGGTATCATGGCATTCCTTTAAGCTGTCACTATGCCCCACTGTGACCTCCAAAGTCCCTATTGTGACCTCAAATATCCCATTATGACATCAAAATACTCTGCAGTGCCATCAGGAAACCCCATTAGGATCTCACTCTTCCCCAATTCTGATTTATCAAGCCACATCATTAGCTCATAATTTCCATTTTGAACACATAATGCTGAAATAGTGCCCCATCAAAACATATGTTTACCTGAATTATGATTAGAAGATCTACGAAGGCACCGTATAACCCTTCATGAAGCTCCAGGCCCACAAAAAGTACTGGATTCCGAGTTCTAAGATTTATGTTTCAATTTTTTTCTGCTAACAAATGAGTTTACTTGAATGTAACATTTGCTTTTTCAGGCATTTAAGAAATCTTTTGCAGTCTCAAGATAGTGGAAAAATTGAAATTTTTTTTATCTATTTCTTTTAATACTACGCTTACACACACATAAAACCACATGCCAGTTTGATATTTCTTTCCTTTTCCTTGCTTTCTTTTCCTTTTCCTGCTGTGACATCGCCATGTCCTACTGTGACATGATAACGCCCTATTGTGACCTCATATACTGCCAATGTGACATCACAATTTACAAGTCAAATCTCACAATTCTCATCATGACATTTAAATTATCTTACAACATCACAATTGACAATTGTGACATCACAATGATGGATATGAAATCATGGTATCACATTATAACATCATGCTATGCATTTGTGTCATCATAATGCCCTATTGTGAGATGTGTTCTGTTTTATCATCGCAATTCACATTATGACATTAAAATTTCCTTTGTGACATCATGATTGCCCACTGTGACATCACAATTGCCCACTGTGATATCACCAGGACCATTGTGACATCACAGTGCCCCACTCTGATATCACAATTCTGTATTGTCACCCAAGAATGCTTTATTGTTACCTCATGATGCCCAGTGGGAACATCACAATTGCATATTATAGTGAAACAACTCCCTGATTATGAGCTCCTGTTCTATAATTATAGCAGCACAATTAACCTTTATGACATTACAATTCCCAATTGTGACATCACAGTGACATGTTATGACAGCATAGTTCCACATTATGGCATTACAATACCCCATTGTAACACCACCCTGCCCTATTTTGACATCATGATACCCACATCAGGAATTGTCAATTCCCCATTATGAGCAGACAATTCCTCATGGATGTTACAGTTTTCTCTTGTGACTTCATAACTGCCCAGTGTGACACAAGTGCCCATGATGACATTAAAGTCCCCATTATAGAATCACAATTCCTTTTTTTTCACAGTATAATGAGTCACTGTCACCTCAATTTGCACTGTGGTGACACTAACTTGGCCCATTGTGACAGCATCATTTCCACTGTGACACCACAATTACCCTATTATGACCTCGCATTGCCCTCATTAGAGTAGCACTATCAACCTTTATGATACTACAATTCCGCACTGTGACGACATAGATGCATATTATGACATCAGTGTACCAAATATGGCCTCAAAATATCCCATTGTGACATCATCATGCCTTATTGTGACTTCACACGTCCTATTGTGGTATCACAACATCCCACTATGACAACATAGTTCTCCATATGACTGCAGAATTCCCCATCATGATATCATAATCATCCATTACAGCATCAAAATAAACCCTTGTGTCATCACAGTTCTCCAGTGATAACACTGGATGCACCATTGTGACAGAACCACTCTCCCCTGTGACACCACAGCACGCTATTGTGACACCACTGCACCCCATGATGACATACTTTTTACTGTTACTTCACAATTCCAAATTATGATCTCTCATTGCCCCGGTTATCATCTCAGTGTCCCCATTATGCTACCGTGCCATTCCTTTATGCTATCATGATGTGCCACGGTGGCCTTCAAATTCCCTATTGTGATATCAAATATCCCATTATGACATCACAATTCTCTGCTCTGCCATCAGGATACCCCCATTAGGATCTCACACATCGCACATTCTGACTTTATAAAGCCACATCATTAGCTCATAGGTTCCATTTTGATCCCATAATGCTCCATGAAGGCCCCATCACAAATGATGTTTACCTTAATTATGAACGGATGATTTTCGAGGGCACCCTACTACACTTCATACAGCTGCCGGCCAAAAAAGGACTGGATTCAGAGTTCTAAGATTTATGCTTCAACTTGTGTCTGCTAACAAATGCCTTCACTTGAATGTAACATTTCCTTTTAGAGGCATTTAAAAACTCTTTTCCAGTCTCAAGTTCATGGGAGAATTGGAATTCTTTTATCTATTTCTTTTAATACTAGGTTCACACACACAGAAAACCAGAAACCAGTTTGTTATGTTTCCTTTTCCTTCCTTTCCTTTCTTTTCCTATATCTGCTATGACATCACCATTTCTACTGTGACACAATAATGCCCAATTGTGACCTCGCACACTTCCAATTTGACATCACAATTCACAATTAAGATCTCACAATTCTCATCGTAACATTTAAGTTGTCTTAAAACATCAGAATTACCAAATATGACACCACGATGATGGACAAGACATCATGGTAACACATTATAGCATCATGCTATGCCTTTGTGACATCATAATGCCCTATTGTGACATGTGTTCACTTGTGACCTCGCAACTCCCATTATGACATTACAATTTTCCTCTGTGACCTCATGATTGCCCACTGTGACAGCACAATTGTCCACTGTGATATCAGCAGGACCATTGTGACATCACAATGCCCCACCAGGGTATCACAATGTTGTATGGTCACCCAATAATGCCATATTGTGATCTTATGCTGACCAAATGGCACATCACCATGCCCCATGATAGCCAATCTACTCCCAAATTATGAGCTCATGTTGCCTAATTATAGCAGCATAATTAACCTTTTTGACATCACAATTCCCAATTGCAACAACACAGTGACGTATTATGACATCATAGTTCCACATTATGGCATTACAATACCCAGTTGTGACACCACGCTGCCCTATTTTGACATTATGATACCATTCTTGTGACTTGTCAATTCCCCATTATGACCAGATAAATTCCCATTGATGTTACAGTTTTCTTTTGTGACCTGACAACCTCCCAGTGTGGCACAAGTGCCATGGTGACATCAGAGTCTAAATTATAGCATCAAAATTCCCCTTTTCCACAGGGTAATGCTTCACAGTCACATCAAGGTGTGGTGACACTAGCTTGGCCCACTGTGACATCATCATTTCCAGTGTGACACCACAATTACCCTATTATGACCTCACATTGCCCTCACTAGAGCAGCACAATCAACATTTATGTTACTACAATACCCCACTGTGACAATATAGTTGCACATTATGACATCACTGTTCAAAATATGGCATCGAAATATCCCATTGTGATATCATCATGCCTTATGGTGACTTCACACATCCTATGTTGGTATCACAATACCATGCTGCGACATCATAGAGATCCATATGACTTCAGAATTCCCCATCATGATATCATAATCATCCATTACAGCATCACAATTAACCCATGTGACATTACATTTCTTCAGTGATAACAGTAGATGCATCATTGTGGTACAGCTACACTCCACTGTGACATCACAGCGTCCTTTTGTGATACCACTGTACCCCATGCGGACATACTTTTCACCTTTACTTCCAATTCCCCATTATGTTCTCACATTGCCCTTGTTATCATCTCAGTGTGCTCATCATGCTATCATGCCATTCCTTTATGCAGTCACTATGCCCCACTGTGACCACCAAATTCCCTATTGTGATATCAAAAATCCCATTATGACATCACAATTCTCTGCTGTGCCATCAGAATACCCCCATTAGTATCTCATAATTCCCCCATTCTGACTCTATATAGCCACATCATTAGCTCATAATTTTCATTTTGGTCAGATAGTGCTCCATTAGGGCCCCATCACAACCTATGTTTACCTTAATTATGATTAAAATGTCTTTGAAGGGACCCTGCTACACTTCATACAGCTCCAGGCCCAGAAAAAGTACTGGATTGAGACTTGTAAGATTTATGTTTCAGCTTGTTTCTGCTAACAAATGCCTTCACTTGAATGTAACATTGGCTTTTTCAGGCATTTAAGAACTCTTTCCAGTGTCAAGATATTGGAAGAATTGTAATATTTTCATCTATGTCTTTTAATACTTGGTTCACAAACACACAAAACCAGATGCCAGTTTGATATTTCTTTGCTTTCTTTTCCTATTCCTGCTGTGACATCACCATGTCCTACTGTGACCTCATAACACCCTATTGTGACCTCGTATACTGCCAATGTGACATCACAATTCAAAATTAAGATCTCACAATTCTCATCATGGCATTTAAATTATCTTACAACAGCACAATTGCCAATTGTGACACCATAATGATGGATATGACATCCCGGTATCACATTATTGCATCATGCTAGGCCTTTGTGATATTATAATGCCCTATTGTGACAAGTGTTCTATTGTGACATCGCCACTCTCCTTTTGACTTTACAATTTCCCCTTGGTGACATCACAATTGACGACTGTGATATCACCAGGAACATTGTGACACCACAGGGCCCCACTAATATATCACAATGTTGTATTGTCACTCTACAGTGCCATTTTGTGAACTCATGATGCCCAGTTGGAACATCACCATTCCTCATGATCACAAAGCAACTCCCCAATGATGAGCTCATGTTGCTTAATTATAACAGCAAAATTAACCTTTATGACATCAGAATTCCCTATTGCAACATCACAGTGACCTGTTATGACAACATAGTTCAACCTTATGGCATTGCAATGCCCCATTGTGACACTACCCCGCCCTATTTTGACATCATGATGTCCTCTTCGTGACTTTTCAATACCCCATTATGACCAGACAATTCCTCCTTGATGTTACAGTTTTCTTTTGTGATATCATAACCTCCCAGTGTGACGCAAGTGACCATGATGACATCACAGTCCCCATTATAACGTCACAATTCCTTTTTTTCACAGGGTAATGCTTCACTGTCACATCAAGTTGCCTTCTGGTGACATTAACTTGGCACATTGTGACATCATCATTTCCACTGTGACACCACAGTTACCCTATAAAGTCCTCACATTGCCCTCATTATTGCAGCACAATCAACATTTATGATACTACAATTTCACACTGTGACAACATACTTGCACATTATGACATCACTGTAACAAATATGGCATCAAACTATCCCATTGTGATATCATCATGCCTTATTTTGAATTCACACATCCTATTTTGTTATCACAACATCCCATTGTGACATCATAGCTCTCCATATGACTGCAGATTTCCCCATCATGATATCATAATCATCCAGTACAGCATCAAAATAAACCCTTGTGAAATCACAGTTCTCCAGTGATAACACTGGGTGCACCATTGTGACAGAACAACTCTCCCCTCTGATATCAGAGCACCCTATTGTGACACCACTGCACCCCATGATGACATACTTTTTACTGTTACATCACAATTCCCCATTATGTTCTCACATTGCCCTTTTTATCATCTCAGTTTCCCCATTATGTTACCATGCCATTTCTTTATGCTATCATGATGTGCCACTGTGTCCTTCAAATTCCCTATTGTGATATCAAATATCCCATTATGACATCACAATTCTCTGCTCTGCCATCAGGATACCCCCATTAGGATCTCACACTTCCCACATTCTGACTTTATAAAGCCACATCATTAGCTCAGAAGTTCCATTTTGATCACATAATGCTCCATGAAGGACCCATCACAAATGATGTTTACCTTAATTATGAATAGAAGATTTTCGATGGCACCCTACTACACTTCATACAGCTGCCGTCCAAAAAAAGGACTGGATTCAGAGTTCTAAGATTTATGCTTCAACTTGTGTCTGCTAACATATGCCATCACTTGAATGTAACATTTTCTTTTTCAGGCATTTATGAACTCTTTTCCGTCTCAAGATCTTGGGAGAATTGGAATTTTTTTATCTATTTCTTTTAATACTAGGTTCACACACACATAAAACCAGATACCAGTTTGATATCTTTCCCTTTACTTCCTTTCCTTTCTGTTCCTATATCTGCTGTGACATCACCATGTCCTACTGTGACACAATAATGCCCAATTGTGACCTCGCATAATGCCAGTTTGACATCACAATTCACAATTAAGATCTCACAATTCTCATCATGACATTTAAGTTGTCTTACAACATCACAATTACCAATTGTGACACCACAATGATGGATATGACATCATGGTATCACATTATAGCATCATGCTATGACTTTGTGACATTATAATGCCCTATTGTGACATGTGTCCACTTGTAACCTTGCAACCCCAATTATGACATTAGAATTTTCCTTGGTGACCTCATGATTGCCCACTGTGACAGCACAATTGCCCACTGTGATATCACCAGGACCATTGTAACATCACAGTGCCCCACCATGATATCACAATGTTGTATGGTCACCCAATAATGCCATATTGTGACTTCATGCTGCCCAAATGGAACATCACCATTCCCCAGGATAGGCAATCTACTCCCCAATTATGAGCTCATGTTGCCTATTTATAGCAGCATCATTAACCTTTTTGACATCACAATTCCCAATAGCAACATCACAGTGACATGTTATGACATCATAGTTGCACATTATGGCATTACTCTACCCAATTGTGACACCACGCTGCCCTATTTTGACATTATGATACCCTTCTCGTGACTTGTCAATTCCCCATTATGAACACATAATTCCCCATTGATGTTACAGTTTTTTTTTGTGACATGATACCCTCCAAGTGTGGTAAAAGTGCCCGTGATGACATCAGAGTCCCCATTATAGCATCAAAATTCCCCTTTTTCACAGAGTAATGCTTCACTGTCACATCAAGGTGTGGTGACACTAGCTTGCCCCACTGTGACATCACCATATGCAGTGTGACACCACAATTACCCTATTAAGACCTCACATTGCCCTCACTAGTGCAGCACAATCAACGTTTATGTTACTACAATACTCCACTGCGACAACATAGTTGCACATTATGACATCACTGTT
>PVJX010051661.1:0-10217 GCA_004027295.1 Dolichotis patagonum | reverse complement strand
CCCTGGCAACTCCAGGCGGGAGGCAGAGACAGGTGTGGGAAGCTGGGACCACATGGGGGCCGGAGAGCCTCCCGCTTCGGCCCCCCTCCTTCTGCCCTCCGCAAAGGTGGGGCCCGGGCACAGGCTGGGATGCAGTGCGGGAATGGGGCCCTTATGCCTATGCATTGCCTGACCCCGAGGCCTGGTCTCACCCCCGACGCTCCCTCACCCCAACTGGGGGCCCCGGCCCGGGCAACGCAGAGGCAGAGAAGGGGTATCTGTCCCCAGCATTTGTTGGGTTTTTTTTTTTTTTCCGGACAGACCCAAGGCCTCCTGAGACAGGGTATACTGTCTTGCTAAATAGTCCACGCTGGTCTTCAACTTGGGACCCTCCTGCCTCAGCCTCCCAGGGTGCTGGGCGGACAGAGCTCTCGGACCCCGCTACCGTGCCTCCCTCCACCTGTCCCCCGCCGCCGGCCGCGTGCGGGGCCCGCACTTACTAGCTGAGATGAGGTCCATGTACTGGCACACGGCGTGAAGCAGCAGCCGCTCGAAGCTGTGGGTGGGGGGGTGTGAGCGTGGGCAGGAGCTGCGGCGGGAGGGCTGCGGGAAGGCCCTCCACGCCCACTACCTGTTGTCCAGCATAGCCGTGTACACGGCCTGAGGGGACACGGAAAAGAACCTCGACAGACGCTCCTCCCAGGTCTCCAGGGTCTCCTGCAGAAGAGACGCCGCAGATGGCAGGTCACTGTGTAACCCTGCCGGCTGGCCAGGTTCCCCGGGGCCTGGGGCAGCCTCTGGAGCCCAAATGGCACCACGACTCAGTACATGAGACTGTTTCCAAGGGTCGTAGGTACTTAAACGTATCTACACCGCATCTATCTTGTCCCTTCTCCTCAGTGAACTCCTACACATGCTGCAGTGCCCACTGCCATTATCCCCATGGTCTCCTTGGTCTATATCGTGTTGTCACCCATCATGCAACCCGCCCTGTATAATGTTTCCCTTCAACCTGATCCCAAACCCTAAGGAAAAATGTGGTGAGGAGAAAAAAGTAGTTGGCAGGGCGGTCTGGCACCTACCATGGGGATGCGGCCCCGCTTGAGCACGGATCGCAGGCGCCGGCTGATGCGCTGGAAGCACTCGCGAGGGGTGTAGGCCGGGTCCTCTGCAAGGAGCCAGCTTGGCTGTGAGGCCCCGCCCATCGAGGCCCGCCCACATCAAGCCATACCCTTATTCAATCTCATGGTCCCGCCCACCCCTGCCGGTTGGTCCTGCCACTCTAGCCTTGGCCAACCCGCATCCTGGCTCTTGGCTCCACCCCCAAAGGCTCCTCCCACCCCAGAGCCACAGCCCTTATTTATATGCAGGCCCTATCCGTGCCGTGACCCCGCCCCTAAGATGGCACCCACTCACCAATCATATCCTATCTACACCCTGGGCCCACCCACCACAGCCCCGCCCACAAGCCCACCTCTCCGACGGTCCTCCCCGCGGCCAGGGCCCCTCCTCCGGGCCCTGCTCTGATCCTGGTCCTCCAGGTAGCGCAGCACCCGCTCCTGCTCCTCCCCAGAACGGTTCATGAAGTCGTTCCATACCTGGAAGACAGGCGGGCGGTGACTGCCGCCCTGGGCCTGTTTCCCCTCTTGGAGTGTAAATGAACGCAGAAGGCAGGCCGGGGACACTGGGGGGCGTTAACGAGGCTCCTTACTCCAATACCGCGAGCGAGCTGCCTTGGAACAGGGCCCGGGGGCTGCCAGGAAGGCCCAGCCTTACCTCCATGTAGGTGGCATTGCTGCAGGCCTCAGCAAAGATGCCTGGGGCCGCGGCGGGCGTCAGGTCCCCATCTTCCAGACCAGGCGGTCCCCCATCTGTCTCCAGCAGGGTCAGGAGATACTGGGCTGGATGAAAACAGGCGGAAGCTATGCAACCTCTACAGCTCCGCGTACTTCGGTCCGCTTTGTCGAACTCCTACACATCCTTTAAAGCCCCAGTTCCAATGCCCAGAGAGCACTCTAGCTTAGCTTTGATCTAGTAGGGGGGGAGTCTGTCTGGTTCTGTTTCCTGCGCCCTGACCCAGTACCAGCACGCCCCCCACAGCCCTGCCTACTGTTCTCCAGCCGCTGGAGGCTCTTCCGACCCTTGGCCCGGGGCACCAGGTCTGAGTTTCGCACGGCCTGGTTGATGAAGTGCTGCTTCCGTCTGGAGGCTGAGAAGCGCTTCACTTGGGAGGTGGCTAGGGCGGGCAGGCAGCCCTGAAGAGGCCTGGAAGCAATGACAAGGGGGGGTCCCGGGCGGAATCAGACGGCAGCTGGGCAGGCAAACAGCTCCAAGGCGGCGGGGTTTCAGTCCAAACCCGAAGGGCCCAGGGCCCCTGGGATTCGAACCTGTGGCCCTCGGGACTTTGGGGACCCAGAGCCTGGACTGCACGCCCCGCCCCCACCGCAGCAGCTGGAAGTCAGCCAGCCGCAGAGCCAAACTAATCCCAAACCGATGGCGCCGAAGTGGCCGCGGATTAGCGGGCTCCCGCAGGCACCAGGCGAGGGCCGGGCCTCCTGCGGGGGGCAGGCAGGTGCCAGGCTTGGCAGCCACCCAGGGTGTGCGGGCAGCTCCGGAGCGGAAACACTGCAGGCAGGCGGGAGAAAGCGCAGCAGGCCAGACGCCCCAGAACTCGCAAACTCTCCCATCTGGAGGCCTGGCGCGTTCGCAGGAGGCTGAGGCAGGAGGGTCCCAAAGTGGAGCCAGCCCAGCCGGAGCTACTTAATGGAGAAACTGGCTCATAATTTTAAAAATTCCTGCCTGGCAAGCGCGAGGTCCTGAGGTCGATCCCAGGTACCAAGAAAAAGAAAAGCTAGGTGGACTCCTGTCTTGACTCCTGGCATTCCAGCGCCCCTGGGGTAAGATACCTGGAAGGGCCGGGCGTGCGCACAAGGCGTCAGGAGACCCCAGAGCTAAGCTTCGGCCTTTTTTAGCCAGACAGGGTGGTGTGCGCCTGCGATCCCACAACTGTGGGAGGCTGAGGCAGGAGGATCAATCGTTGTGAGTTCGAGACCAGCCTGGGCTCCAAAGTGAGCTCAAGGCCAGCCTGGACTGCACAGCGAGACCCTGTCTCAAAAGGACAAAATAAATAAAATGAAACAAAATAAAACATAAGAAGCGGGCTCACGCCGCCTGCTCTCCCCCCGGGACGGGGAGCTCACCCCCTCACTCACCGCGCCCGACCACAGCCACTCCCTGCATCGGGCTTTTCCTCCATGCTGGGTTCATTTCCCGTCCCCTACACTGTCCTCCGAGGAGACAAACACTGCGCTGCCGATGTCACCGCACAGGTCAGGAAACCCAGGTGCAGAGTCACCGCCCGCTGCTGCAGGGGCGGGCACAGTGGCGTCCCCTGGGCGCTCGGAGAATGCTGTGCACCGTGCCAGGCCGGCGTCTCGGGGGTGCCCTGCTGACGCCCCAGGGAACCCCAACCTGCCTCCACCCGGCACTGCTCCGAGCTGATAAGAGCCTACATCCGGGGCCCAGGCCGCACCCCTCCCGCCCTGGGAAATACGCCTTTGCCTTTGCCCTCCACTGCGCCTGCGCAGCGCGACCTTGCCCCCGGGCCACTCGGGACGCCTCAGATGACACCCTGCGGGCGCCCCCCCCCCCGCGTGCCAAAGGCCTAACCCTCCGCCCAGCACCTTTCTCGGAATCCTTGGGTCTCTGTCCCAATGTCACCTCCCCGCAGGGCCCCACCCCAGGTTCCAATCAGTCTTTCTTCCTGCTTCGCGGTTGGCACCGGAACCAGCTGGGCCACCAACTTCTTGTTTACTTTCGAGCCACTTTCCGCTGCTCTGGACCCCGAAGGACAAGCCCGGCCCCCAGCCCCCAGCAGCCTGAGGGTTCACTAGCCACCGTTTGTTGAGTGAATAACAAAACACCTTCTTACACGATTAACCAAGAGCAGCTTGGGCCACTTTTCCACACCATCCAATGAGACCACTTTACAGCGCGAAACCGAGCAGTTAAGGGGTGTTAGAGACGCTCACGCCGTGGGGCTCCAGCACCCAGAGACAGGAGCCAGGCAAGGGACGTGGGCACCTGAGGAAACCCGGCCCCCCACAGCCCATCTCCGCCCCTGCCCGCTGCCAAGGCCCGGGGAAGAGGACAGCCTGGGAGGCTGAGGCAGGGAGACGACAAGTTCAAAGCCAGCCTGGGACCTCCGAGTGACTGTGAGACCCTCCCACAGGGTGAAGGCCCTGGGTCCGCCCGGCCCGGCCTGGCCCGGCCCCCAGGCCAAGAGAAAGCTGCAGGACTTCCCCAGCGGGAACCGCGTGTGACTCAGTAGGTGCCCGGCTGGGGGGGACCGCGACTCCCAGCCCCGCCCCAGGGCCACACCTGCCTCTCCCCTAAACTGGCTCCGGGGCCAACACCTGTCTCCCCAGCACGCGAAGAGCCCGAGGCAGGAGGATCTCAAGTTCCAGGCCAGCCTGGGCCGCCCTGTGACTCGCCAAGCCCCGCCTAGGTACCCGCAAAGTCGTAAGGGCCCCCAACGAAACGTTTACCAGCACCACCAAGAATGTGGTGGGGAAACCACACTAAAGTAATGGTAAAGTCACTGACACAAGAAGACATTCGGGGGAGTCACCAAGACCACCAAGGAGCCCCGCGTGGGCGCGCGCACACCCGCTCTCTCAGCGCCAGCGAGGCTGAGGCAGGAGGATTTCCACGGACTGAGGCCAGCCTGGACTGCATAGTGAGACTGTCTCCCCTCCCCAAAGGCTAAGAAGCCAGGTGTGGGGGTGCACACCTGTCATTCCAGCACTCGGGAGGCTGAGGCAGGAGGATGGCTGTGAGTTGCAGACCAGCCTGGGCTACAAAGTGAGCTCAAGGCCAGCCTGGACTGCACAGCGGGACCCTGTCTCAAAAAAAAAAAAAAAAAGGTGGGGGTGCGGTGGGGATGGAACCAGTGTGAACACCCTGGGTTCCCTCCCCAGTGTGGGAACATTAAAATATACAAAGGACGTTCCCGTCCCCGTGGGCACTTAAGAGCTGGGTGCCCGGTCTCAGGTACTCAAAAGCAGCCACCAATGAAATCCCATTTTTCAGAAGGGAAACTGAGGCACTGGGCCCAATAACTGACCCGGATCCCACAGACCCCTCTGTAGGAGGCAGAAATGGACCCCAAAGCCGGGCGCGGTGGCGCACGCCTGTCATCCCAGCGCTCGGGAGGCTGAGGCAGGAGGATCCCTGCGAGTTCCAGACCAGCCTGGGATACAGGGTGAGCTCAGGGAAGCCGGGACTGCACAGCGAGACCCCGCCTCAGTAAACAAAGCACAACAGGAAAGGGACCCCGCAGTGTCACCTCCGAGGGCAGAGGGAGACCCTCGCAGGTGCCCCCGCAGGGTGCCTGAGCACCATGAGGCCCCGAGGCGCAGCCCCTCCCCGCTAAATCCGGCCCCGCAACCCAAGCGCGAGCGGAGCGCGGCTGCCGGGGCGCAGCGGCCAGAGCCGGGGGCGGCCAAGCCCGGGCGGGGCGGGCTGGGGGGCCCCCGACCCCCGGCACAGACGCGGCACTTCCGGGGGGCTCCGGGGAGACGCCCCGAGCGTGGGGAGGCGGAGACGGGAGCCGGGGCGGGGGAGGAAGGGGGAGCCCGAGCCGCGAGGGGAGGAAGCCGCGCCCCCCGGACCCCGGACCCCGCGCGCTCACAGCCTCCGCCGCGCGCCCGGGGCGCCCCCCGCCGCCGCCTCCGCGCCGCCCTCCGGGGTCTCCAGCGCCACCATGGCCCGGCCGCCTCCGCGCCCGCCGCCGGCGGAAGTGACGGGAGGGGGCGGGGCCTCGCGGCGGGGACGCGGGGCGGGACCCGGGCGCGTGGGGGGCGGGCCGGGCGGGGCGACCTCCCGCCTCCGGGGGTCGAGAGCAGCCGCCGCGGGGCTTGGCCCTGGTCCCGGGTCGCTGGCTCCCGCCGGTCCTGCCAGCACCCAGGGGAGGCTGAGGCAGGAGGATCGCTGCGAGTCCAGCCCAGCCTGTGCGCTGCAAAGTGAGCCCAGGGCCAGCCCGCGCTGCCTAAAAACCAATCAATCAATCAATCGCTCGATCAGTCAATAACAAAAACCCCGGGTAGCGTTACCCCATTCCTTTCTACCCTTCTCGTTTATTATTCATTCAACAAATATACGTGAACTCCAGAGAGTTCTCGAGAGAGACCCCCGCCCCACTGGGGAGCGCGGGTCGGGACCGGGCAGGTCAGGAGCTGCCCGGTAAGGGCGGAAGTGTGCGTCTGCAGAGGAACTGGCTGTGCAAAGTCCCGGGGCCATGGCGATCCCGGGTGAGCCGGCGCCCTCAGTTTGGTTTGGTTTGTTTGTTTGTTTGGTTGGTTGGTTGGCTTGGTTTTTTAGGGACAAGGACGTGCTGTGTGGTGCTGGCTGGCCTCGCCCTGGCGGCCTTCCAAGCGCTGTGACAGGCGTGTGCCACCACGCCAGGCTTGCTGTAGGAGTTTGTTTTTTTTTCTTTCAATCAGATTTTTTTTTTTTTGGTGGCAGGAATAGAACTCAGCACCGTGCGCTGGCCAGGCCGGCGCTGTGCTATTGGTGTGTTTTAGATAAACAATCGCCACAAGCATCGTAGAGAATAAACTTGGTTTTTGCTCCTGCTCCCTTTCCCCCTCCAATCTCTCCGCCTCTCCCTGTTTACAAAAGCTGTTTCCATTTTTCCTTCTTTTGTTTTTTTAACTTTTCCCTCCCCCCCCCATTTGAGCATTTTATTTTACCGTTCCTCATATACACTTTGGTCCTTATTTACGCTTCGATTTCTCACACCAGAGAAACAGTGTGTTATTTCCACGTGTCAGGTTTATTTCCCTTAAAATTATAGTCTTAAGGTGCAGCCAGCTTCCTACAAATGTCTCCAGCTTTTCCTTCTTTCCGGCAGAGCAGTACTCCACTGACTAACAAACCCACGTCTCTATCCACTCACCAGCTGATGGGCATTCGGGCGCCCGTGGCAAACTGCACTGCTCTAACCAGGGCTGTGCATTTATCTCTGCCGCACGAGCCTCTTAATTCTTGCAGGAAGACGCCGGGAGGGGAGCGGCTGGGTCACATATCCACGCTGGTTCCCACAGTGGTCGCGCCAGTCCACCGACAGTGGAGAAGGGCCCCTCTTTCCCCATTACCGGGTAGCAAGTGGCACTGGTGACTTTTTTTTTTTTTTGTCTTTTTGAGACAGGGTCTTGCCATGCGGTTCAGGCTGGCCTTGAGCTCACTGTGTAGCCCAGGCTGGTCTGGAACTCACAGTGATCCTCCTGCCTCAGCCTCCCGAGTGCTTCAGCGAAGAAAGAGCAAGCAGGGGGAAAGAAGAGAAGTTGAAGAAAGAGCAAGGAGGGGAGAAGAAGAGAAGCTGGGGACGGCGGACCCAGCAGAGCGCAGAGTGAGACTCCCTGGGAAGAGGGAGAGAAAGAGATGGAGAGGCGAGTGCGCCCCCTAGCGGCAGGGGTGGGACTTGCTGGCGGGGACATTGGGTTCCCAGACCTGGCTCCTGGGTTAACGGTGAAGGTCCAGGAAAGAGGCCAGGAAAGGGGGCTTAATCCCGGAGTACGCTGCCTGCCACTTGCTTCTCTGATTTCTCCTTTTTATATTTATGCATGCATGAATTTACACTGCGGGGGACTAATCCCAGGACCTTTGCACTTTTTATATTTGTATTTATCCCCAGCCCTTTTTGTGTTTGCATTTATTTTGCCAGGATCTCACCATGCAGTCCACCCTGGCTTTGAACTCGCCATGTACCACAGGCTGCCTGGAACTCAGCGCGGAGATCCTCCTGCCTCAGCCTGCTGAGTGCTGGGATGACAGGTGTGCACCACCGTGCCTGCTTTATTTTTATTTGCATTTGGCATCAGGGTCTTGTTACGTCGCCTTGGCTGAGCTCCAAGCCTCCTCACTTTGGGGACAACAGACCTGTGCCACCATACCCCGAGTCTTAGTTTTTATTTTTTTTGTAGCAGGGATCGAACTCACAACCTCGTGCTTGCCCGGCAGGCGCTTATGCCGCTGAGCTGAATCCCGGCCCCTTTTCGTATTTCTTGCTGAGTGACAGCCTCTTCTCTGCTCCATAGCACGCCGCAGGGCCTGAGTGTGCTGTAGCCAGGACAGACTGCGGAGGGCTCTTCCAGGTGACGTTCTGGGCTGCACTTCCGGGTGTGGGATCGTGGGGTCCAGGCCGCCCCTTTCCGGGCCAGCCAGCGGGGAGAACCCCTCGCGTGCTCTGGGATGTCAGGCGGGACCCCACGGGGCGCCAGCTTCCACACTGAGGAAACCGCAGCGCCCCGAGTCGGGGCGTGGCGCGCGCACACCCGTGATCCCGCTACTGGGAAGGCTGAGGCAGGAGGATGCAAAGTTTGAGGCCAGCCTGCCTCAAAATAAAAAGGGCTGAGGGGAGTGCAGATCAGTGGGGGAGCCTTTGCCAAGCTGGAGGGACACCCCAACTTCCATCCTTGGCACCACCAAACAATAAAAATAAAGTCAGAAGTCGGCAGGGCCTCACCTACCCAGAACCGTCCAGGGCGCCCCACCCGGGGTGCTGGGACAGACGCTCGGGACGCTCCGCAGCGCTCCCCCCGGTCTGGGCCCCGGTGCCGCCTCTCCCCTCCCCTGCCCCCCCTGCGCCCCCCTGGCTCTGGCCGTGCGCACGCGGGCGGATGGGGGCGGGGGGCGCGCACGCAGCGCAGCCGCGGGAAGGCGGGGGGGGGGAGGCGGGGCGCGCGGTATAAATGCGGGGCGCCGCGCGCCATCCCGGGAGCCCCGGAGCCCAGCAGCACCGCGCGGTACCCCGCCTGGGAGCTGCGCGCCTCAGGGCGCCCCAGCCCCCTCGGACGTCCCGGGCCGGGTCCAGGGCGCAGGAGAGCGCGGGGCCATGCGCGCCGCGGCCACCCCGGGGCCCAACGCGTCCTGGGCGTTGCTGGCCAACGGCTCGCACGGCCCGGACCCCGCGCCGCCGCCGCTGGACGCCTGGCTGGTGCCGCTGTTCTTCACCGCGCTCATGGTGCTCGGCCTGGCCGGGAACTCGCTGGTCATCTTCGTCATCTGGCGCCACAAGCCGATGCGGACGGCGAGCAACGTCTACATCGGTGAGCGCGGGCGCGGGGGCCCGGGGGCTCCCCCGGACTCGGCCGTCTCTCCTGCAGGGCCCCCGTCTCCCCCTCCTCCGTGCACCCCACAAACCAGAGCTCGCGGCTCCGGCACCGGGCTCAGCTGCCCGGGAGCAGAGCGCAGCGCGCGCGTCCGGAAGGCCGAGGCAGCGCGGTCGCAAGTTTGAGCCCAGCTGGGCAGCTGAGGGACAGCTTGTCTCACGAAAGATAAAACTGAAAAGGCCAGGGATGGGACTCGGTGGGAAAGTTCTGGGCCCCATCGCCAGCGCCCAAACAAAGCAACCAAAAAGGAAGAAAGGGGGGCTTTGAAAGGGGGTTCCCCCAGGAGATCCCGTCCGCTGGCAGAGGTCCTATGGCAAAATTGCCCCATGGCTGGAGCTGCACTGGCCCCTGGGGTGCTGGGCTGTCTGGGCCGCAGGTGGCCCCTCTGTGTGCTGGGGTGCACGGCTGCGTGCGTTGTTCCTTCTGGGATGCCTGCGGGGCTGTGCCGCCATCCACCACACGCGCTTTTCTGTTTTCTTTTGACGTAAGGTTCCCTTATTACTTCAGGCTGGGGTCGAACTCACGGAGACCCTCAGCCTCCCCAGTGCTGGGATCACAGGCGCGCGTGCACCACCACGCCCGGCTGCTGGCCCCCGTTCGGGAAGCAGGAAACCGAGCCGGGGCGGCGCGGAGCGCTCAGCGCTGCTCGGGCAGGGGGTGCGGCTCGGTGCCTCCGCGGCCTGCACCTCCAGGGAGGGGGCGACTCCGTCCGGGCGTGCGCGCGGTGGAGCGGAGGGCGGGGCGCGCCGACTCCCAGAGGTGAGCCTGGGGCCGGCCCCACACCTCCCTCCCCCTGCACCCCGCAGCCAACCTGGCGGCCACGGACGTGATCTTCCTGGTGTGCTGCGTCCCCTTCACGGCCCTGCTGTACCCGCTGCCGACCTGGGTGCTGGGCGACTTCATGTGCAAGTTCGTCAACTACATTCAGCAGGTGCGCGCTGGGCTGGTGACCCGGGATGGGGGGCGGCGAGGGGCGGGGCTGCCCCTGGGTGGGTTCGTGGGGGTGGGGGCGGGGCCTGTGGGGAGTCTCGCTGTGGGCGGTGCTTTGCCTGGGCGGGGCCCTGG
>PVJX010051660.1:0-10281 GCA_004027295.1 Dolichotis patagonum | reverse complement strand
GTTAAGAGGAAGTTCAGAAGACAAACCAGAAAGTGAATGCACCTCTGCAGTGAACATGCCCTCAAAGTCGTGGTTACACCCTCTGGGTTAGGTTGCCAGTACATCTTACATCTTTATAGCCCTGGAACTGGAATCTGTTACTTTGCCTTACATTTCTTTTTATTTTTTTGGTAGCAGAGACTGAACTCATGACCTTACAGTGCTCTACATTTTAATACAATTTACCCAGAGAAATAATACAGTATAATGCCGCTGCTGTGTGTGTGTGTGCAGGAGACAAGTTAAAAGACTAAACTGACTCTTCTTTGGCACTTAGCTGTCTGATTAGTATTCAGCTCCCTAAACTCTCTTATCCTTTTCTGTGAAACCATGGGAAAAAATTATAATGCGGGAGTACTTTGTAAATTACAAAACACTTTACAAATTCAAGGTCTATCTACTCAAGATACATGGATCTAATAATTCTACTTCATGGTCTCTGTTAAGAGAAGTCCGTTCTGAATGCATTTGATTGCCAGGTCATTGGTGGAAAATTTCTTTAACCTTTGATCAGGTAGGAATCTGTCAGCTGGGAACCAGGACATAGCAGAATCTGCCCTCACTATGCCTAAGCCTTCGCAGCCAGGATATTTAACATTCTAAAATATTAGCAACCAACAATGGTAAGTGTCCTCAGCAAGAGCAGTGGGTACACATTCTTACTACTTACCATAGTGTCCTACAGTCAGGGAATTAAAAAACTAGGAAACAAAACATGTGTGTGTGTTTGATTTAAAAGGAGGTAGAATTTTATACTTGAGAACTGTGTACTCACTCTTTTCAAATTAAAAATTTTAACACCTTTTTTGGGGCTGGAAGATATTTATCGATGGCTTGGTATCTACTTTTTGTATTTATTCATTCATTCAATCATTCCACTCAACCTATAGTACTATAGCTCTGATAGGATTATAAATGAAGTTCCTGTATATGTTCAAGAGCATCATGAAAACTGTTTAAACATTTGTGAACCAAAGAGAGTACATTCCAGAGATACATTTGGAAATATATCTTTTCAGTATGGAAAAAGAGATTAATTTCTTCAGCAGTGAGAATTCCTGCCATCAAAATCATGCTCTGAGTTTAAAATAGTTGAATACGCTTCAGATTGTATGAGCCCCACATCTTCCTACCAGAAAGGGAAATGCAAACTTTGTTTATCCCTTCAGCACTGGGGCCATCAGAAGGACCGCTGCAAAATGCACAAAGCTTCTATGCAAAGAAGACACAACCATCTTGATTTTCTTCATCAGGGTTTTAATCCACTGGCAAATCATGTATCCTCAGGCTTTATTAGAAAAATAGAAATTTTCTTCCCACGGGCAGAGAGAGGTTGCTCTCCCAGTAAAGGTGTGACTGCATAGAAGGGGGGACATATAATGGATGATGTTCTGTCCTTGAAATTAGAAAAGTTTTATCTTATCTACTTCCAGGGTCCTGACCACCTAAACCTTGGGTTTTGATAAGACATCATACTTTCAGATCATATTTCTAGAACTCTGGAACAATAAGGAAAACACTATGTTTCTAGGGAAGCTGCTAATAGATTTTTTTGAAAAAAGTAATATGGAAATGAGAGAATCCAATTTTCTTGTGATGTAAAATGATTAGGACATACAGAGGTTGATGTTCGTAGTGGGCACAGTGTAGAAAAAAGTAGTTTATAAATACATAGCAGACAGGAAACTCAAAACGAAAGGTTGTTATAAAGGAAAGGAAAACCTTTTCATTGGTTTTGCAAAAAGTTTCCACATAATTGAGTTCAAGGTGTTAAATATTTCCCTTGGGTTGTTGATTGTGTCTCTGGAAAGGTCTGTGCTACCCACAGGGTTCACTGTGTTAGCTCTTGCACTCTTCTATCAGTGCCGGAGGTGGCATCTAAAATAGAGCTCATCCATTCAAACCAAGTGTGTTAATAGTGGGTTCCCAACCCTATATTACCATCCAATTGCAAAACTCTGACACTGAATTAAAAAACAAAGCTGTTATTCTTTTTGTTTAGTCAATCACATGTTCTGAGTGATAACAGCAAATTTCATGTTGGTAAAGAAAATTCTACATCTCAAGACTTTGTATAAGAGGAATAAGGAGCCTGAATTGTGAAGAGAAATTGAATCCTCTTAAGTACATATATATGTCCTTGTCTATGTATTTATGAAACTGTGTTTGTAAAGTTAAGTAGGCAAAGAGATTTAAATAGAAAAGGTTACAAAACTAATTTCCCTAGGGAAAATAATTAATAATCTCAAAAAATGCCTGATTTTCAACTATTTTGCACACTCGTGGAAATCTGATGAACAATTTCATTTCCATAGAAAATATATGTTTTACATCTAAACCCAAATTATACAATTTAGCATTTTCAAACTAATTGTAAGAAAGCATGCCTGTCTGATCTCTATGCAAAAATTATGTTCAAACTAGTTTCTAAATATTAGATAACTTCTAACAATTTTCTCTGTCATATTTTTATACCTAAGAATGTCCATCAGAGGCTTGGAAAGGCTACAATAAAGAGAAGTAGATTTTCAGATCAGAAAGGGACTGGGTCCAGCTGCCCTGCTTCTGCACCTTGTGATAACCCAACCAAAATGAGAAAAGAAAAATAAGGTTAAGAGAAAGTTCAGTTAATGGGGCTGGGGATTTAGCTCAGCGGCATAAGCGCCTGCCTTGCAAGCAGGCAGTCGTGAGTTCGATCCCTGGTACCGATAAAAAAACAAAAACAAACAAACAAAAAAAAAATAGAAAGTTCAGTTAACACAAACTTCGGAGAAATTGCTTGTTGAATTACAAATAGATCCATACTGAAGAAAGACAGTGGAAAGACTGCTTTCAAAGATAGGATGCAGTGTTTGGAAAGGGGAAGATGAAGACAGAGCAGATATTGAGGCAGGCACAGTGTATTTTCACTGTTTTCGATCTGTATCCTCAGAGGCCCCAGGAGCAACCTTGGCCAACCAAACAGAAGAACCACTTATGACAAGTTTTCCCCTAACGCAATTAGGTTCTTCCTTGGAGGAATGGGCAGTGAACTGTATTAAGGATAAGGCAGCCGTGAGTACTTCATGAGTACTTGGAGTGGAGGGCCAGCTATGGAATGAGTCTGCAGAACTGAACTCTGCCTGGTACCACTGCTTCGATAAACAGCACCTATCTGTAGTCATTTCATCTCTGAAAGGCGAGAAGCCTTTAAAAGTACACACAAAATCATAAAATACAAGTGAAAAATGGAGACAATAGACAAAATAATAGATGCTATCACTCTCAACAAAATTAAAAGGGAGACTAAAAGAATATTTGCCACATAATTGGCAGCTAAGGGTTATTATCACTGAGATTTTATAATATTTTGCAAATCGATTAGAAAAAGAACCACCTTCAGATGAAAAATTGTTACTAATCCCTAAATATTCTAGTGGGTATTTAAAACAAGAGGAGCTATGTATGCCCCTGCTATATGGGAAGAACAGCGTTCAGCCTCACTCCAGGAAATGCAATTTAAAATGGGACTCTGTTTCTCACATATAAAGTTGGGGTCAGTATTTAGTGACAGTAGCCTGTGCTACTGTCTACATTCTAGGTACTGACATAAGAACTACACCTGGGAGTGCACTTTGGAACCAATGTATCCATGGCCTTCAAAATGTGCATACTCTTTAATGCAGTAATAACACTTCAAAAATTTGCATTAAGGAAATGGTCAGAGCTGTGGACAAATAATCTAGAGTGGAAACTTATGTGACTGTAAAAAAGATAAAAGAGAAGACCATTTCTTATAGAACAAAGACTGTAAAATATGGTGGAATAGAAAGTTATAAAATTACACACAATTTAATTGTTCTCTGGGTGAATACTCTCTATGTATGATCCATGTGGATGTAATGAAAATATACCTGATCCCTAAATAACTGCTAAGAGTGAATAAAGGTATGTACCAAAGTACAGTGTATTTATAGGAGTTTTTCTGATTATTTAATTTTCCACAATATATATTTGTTTTCAGTAAGATAAAATGGATTTTAAAAGAGAAGAGAAAAAAAATGAACCATAGAGACCTCAACAAGAACCCAGAGTGCTGGGTGAGTGGTACATTTCTGCAGTCATGTTATGTGGGGGTCTAAGGCAGGCAAATTCCTATAGCCCAGGGGTTCAAAACCAGGCATGTCAACATAGTAAGTCTCCACTTAAAAAAATCAATCTACAGAACACCCAAAAAGTCAATAATGCTTTGATACATCAAGAATTGCTTAAGATATAATGCAAAAGATGACATTAATGAATGGCAGCATTGAATAGAATCTATTTAGGTCTAAGTTTCAAAAATAGATGCAGGATTTAATTTCTCAAATTCTATGACTTTATCGATTAATATAAAAAGAACTTGTATAAATGGATGTATCATACTTTGAATTGAAATAACTTTTATAAAAATGTAATAGTCTTCAAATAGTTCAATGTTTTTATATTGAAATAAAAATCCTTGCTGATCTCATCTGGGATATGTGAAAATGAATCATATTAGCTAATAGATGGGTCCATCTAAAAAAGTGTAGGTAAGAAGAAAGGGAAGAGAATTTATACCGTCAGGTATTTAAATACTGTAAGGTGAGTTACAAGAGTTAAATCATTTTGACAACATTTAAAAATAAAATAGGCAATAGGATAAAATAGAAAGCCAGGAGTAAAGCAAATAGCCATGTATATTTTGTATCTGGTAAAAGAGGCACACAATTAAACTGGAAAAAGGTAATTGACTATTAAGAAATTGTTACCAGGACAACTGATTAACTGCTTTAAAAAATAGATACCTTTGTCACACCATACCTCCCTAATAAGTTCCAAGTGGAGGAGACTGTTAAATGGGAAGTTACTTTTCCAACTTATGATACAAAAAAGCCACTCTAAAAATAAATAAATATAGGATCTTAGAAAAAAATTGATAGATTTGAGCATATAAGAAATGTAAATCACCCATCTAATGACACTGCTATAAGTAAAATACAATAACTGAAAAAAACTTGCAGAATATACAAAAAAGTTAGTGCCTTAACACATAAAGAGTTTTTACAAATCATCAAGAAGGGTCAAGAAGGCAAACATTATGACAAGGCTCTATGAAAAGAAAAACACAAATGTCCAGTGCAAGTAGAAGTAAATACTCATCCTCAAAAATTTTTTGAAAATGCATTTGCTAAGATTATGTCTATATTCACTTGTCAAAGTGGCAAAAATATTAAAGTTAGAGCATGTTATACTGATATTTATTTATTTATCTTTTTTTTTTTTATTGATTTGAGACAGAGTCTCACTATGCAATTCCGGCTGACCTTGAATGCACTATTTTAGCCAAGGCTGGCCTTGAACTCACAGAGATCTTCGTGTCTCTGCCTCTCAAATGCTGGATTCCAGTCATGCACCAACATGCTTGGCTATTGACCCACATTTAGCAAGCCCACTGCATTACACAACTCTCCAAGGGAAAAGTAAACAAGATATATCAACAAGTTAAATTTTCCTATCTTTTCATTCCAAAATTTAAAACTTCTTGAAGAAGTAATCAGAAAGGCCTACAGATATTTGTGTTCCCCATAATCTAGTTAAGAAAACAGCAGGGGCCCAATAAAAGGCAAAATCAACAACAGCACTTGTATTCAATGGAATAGGACTCAGTTAATGTAAGTCGTCTTACTACGCAACAAAAACAAATTGTAGGCCACAAGACCACAAGGTGTCAGCTTACCTAAAAGTAGGTATGAACATGCATACTGACCAAATATGAACCATCTACACACAGTGGCTTTTAAAAGTGATATAGTTATGTTTCTCTTTTCCCTCCTCCTTTTTCTTTCATTCATTCCACATACATCGGTTTGCTATTATAGATCAGTCATATCTATATTTCCAAATTGTCTTCCACTGGCGACCTATTACCTTGAAACTGAGAAACATTTCGTAAAAGTCCATCATCCAAAGATGACTTTTCTTAGATGCTAAAATTTTATAAAGGGTTTGGAATACGATATGAAGGTCATGCAGATTCTATTGAAAGTGTAAAATAACATTAAAAATAAAAACACTTGGGGACATGTTCAGGTCACTACACATCCTACCTCCAGAAATATTTTGAAAATCATACTCGGTTCAGCTTGCAGAGCTTCTGTGCTGCAAGTGTAAAATCTGAGAGACACCTTAGGAGCTCCTTTCCTAACCTACTTATGAAGAAGCCCAACGAGTCTCCAGTCTAACCTCTTAAAATCCATTATCCATTGGACCCCACAACAGCAGGAGAGCAGCAATGCCTGATTTTGTGGATTTTGTGGGGACGCGTGACTGGGGCACGTTACGCCTTGCCCTAGGCTGAACCCGGGCTGGAGAGGGGCAGGCAGCGGTGTGGGAAGGCCCCGGGCGCGGGCCGGGGCGCGGAGGGGCGCGCTCGCCTTACCGCGGCTTGCTGGAAGGCGCCCTTGGTGTAGGTGCCGCCGCCGCGGTAGGTGATGGCCGGGATCTCGCGGCTGAGCAGCGCGCACTTGTGCTGGTGCGCACGGCGCGAGGAGATGTAGTCGACGCGCGGCACCACGTTGCTCTTGGACGCGAAGGTCACGATGGCCACCCGCGTGGCGGTGGACACCACGGGGAAGTCGGACAGCAGCTTACGGACGAACTTGAGCTCGCTGCGGAAGTTGGCGTGGCCCACGCTGGACGACTCGTCCACCAGGAAGACGAGCTCCAGGCGCCCGCTGAGCTCCCGCAGCCGCCGCACGCGTCTCCGGAACGCCCGGCCCAGCCGCTCCACTTTGCTCTCCGCCGCCTCCTCCTCGCCGAGCGCGGGCGCCGCCGGCACGGAGGACAGTCGGCCCGGCGCCCCGGGTGCGGCCTCGGGGAAGAGGCGGAAGCTGAAATTGCGCGACGGGGACGTCTGCTGAAAGGTCGTCCAGCCCGAAACGAGCGCCAGACCCCAGCAACAAAAGGCCAGACGCGGCCACATCGCGCTGGCGACGGAGCGGTCGCCCCGGAGCGCAGGAGGCGGCCGGGGCAGGGAGGGGCGCCCGGCGGCTCGGCGCGCAGAGCGGGACGCGGGGCAGCGGCCGCGAGCCTCAGAGCCCTTTCATCTGACACTGGGGACACAATCCAGACTCCTTGGCAGCTCCGGGACCGGAGGGGACGGCGCGCTCTCTAACTCTGCGCTCCCTCTCTCTCTCTCTCCCTTCCCTCTGTCCTCCTCCTCTCTCTCCCTGAAGCCTATAAAATGTTTGAAGCAAAGGGGGCAGTCAAGAAAATTCCCCCGCACCCCTCCTTCTCTCCTCTCTCCTGTCTCTCCCTCTCCTGTCTCCTGCCTCTATCTCTGCCTCTATCTCTCTCCTCCCCCTCTTGTTCTCCTCCCGAGACCCAGCCAAAGACTCTAAGATTCCTTGACACCAGCACCCTGCGTCCGTCAGACTGTCAACATTCCCGCAGCAAGGTCACCAGCGCCGAGCCCTGATTGATCCCATATGTCTGGCAGGAGCTGCAGAGGAATTCACTGGAGATGGATCCAGATACCGAGAGTGCCACAGTAATTGGAAACACTTTGTAGAAGAAAACACACGCATGTACTGGCCAGAGAGTTGAAAGCATGTTTTGAAAACTGCTTGCTCACCTTTTGTGTTTCTTCTCCATCCTTGAGTGTCCCACAGCTCTCGCCTAATAGCCTAATAGGTGCCTGTGTGACCTGCCCGCTGGGGATTCCGGTGAGATTGTTCAGACTTCCAAAGGTCTCCTGGGATGACACCACACAGGGCATGCACTTACTCATCTTGTAAGGAGGATCTGCCCCGCTACTTCATTTGTGTGTTTATTTATTCAACTGTTTATTCTTTCCTTGACTTAACATATTTTTTTGAGTGCGTAGTGTTGTTCGTGCCAAGATCTATGTTAGGCATCAAGAACATGAAAAGGAACAGAAGTCGACATGACTTTTGTATTCCAGAAACTTGTAACAAGTGATGCGACCACCAACCAGATATTCACACAAGAAATATGTGTGATCCTGCTAACTGCCATAGGGTGGAGCTTAGGTAGATCAGACCTTGGCTGAGGCCAGGAAAGGCTTTTCAGAGAGCATGAAGTTTATGGCAAATTGTGAAGTATGAGGCAGGATCCCTTTTCCCAATCCAGATTGTCCATTGTACCTCAATGGTTGAGATGCATCTGGCATTGAGTGGATCTGGCATATATCTCTCTTTGGAAACACAAGCTGCTACCTGGGGTGTTTTTTTTTGTTGTTGTTGTTTTTTTTCCCAAAGGAGTTCTCTGAGAGGCGCAAGTGTAAGGAAGGCACGCGCTTTGCATGACAGGTAAGGCCCTTCATTGAAAGAGTCCAGCTAGAACTCAGGGGCCCACTGTAGACGTGCCTTTGCAGTTATGTAAACTACCAGAATTCCTGGACTTAGTGTTTGAGTCTATTTCACGATGGAATTTGGCGACCTACAAGTTTCCTCCATTTCTAACAGTGAGTAATTTAATTCTGTGTGTATCTGATGAACTATTTCCAGTAAGAGACATCACAGGGTATTAATATGACTTGAAATATTAGGACTCCGGCATCAGGTTGCCTGAGATGAAATCCTGACTCTGACATCTACTAGTTGTATGACCATAACATGAGTTGCTCATTTAGAAAATGGAGCAATCATAGCAGATTAAGGGTTATCATAAGGACTAAATCCAAACAAATAAACAAATAAATAAAATTCTTAGGACAGTACTTAGAAGAAAAATCATGTAGTAAAAAACTGCTGGTTCTATTACTACCACCTTTAAACATGAATGTTCTCTACGACCTTATTTTTTTGATGATATTTATTAACCATCTACTATATACTAGCGTGTTAGAGGATTAAAAGATGAACCGGACTCTCTTCTAGTTTCCCAGAAGTTCAAAGTATGTCACATTCTGCAAATAATTATAAAACAGAATGCTAGCAAAATGAAGAAGGGAGAGCAAGGAGGAGAAAGAACTGAAGCTTCCTGGGAATGACTGAGATCTCTGAAATAGGACATTTTGAAAAGGAAAGCTTTCCAAATTTCATCTGTTCTGTGTGATTTAAAACACATCATTAAGAGCTAGCATTTCAGGACCTCTATGTGTGAGGCACCATGGCAACTGTTGTGTGCAGCATCTCATGTGTTTCCCACAACAACCCAGGGAGGTTGATAATTGCCGTAGGAACCTTTGGTTACAAGTCATAGGCATCCAACTTCTCCTTTAAACAAAAAGGATTTCTTTGCTCAAACAACCAAACTGTGGAAAGGGCAGGGTGGTCTCAAAAAGCCTTGGAAAAGGAAGTTAAGAACTACTTAGGTCTTCAGAATTTCACTTCTACTTCCCTTGGCATGCTACATTTAGCTTTTTCTTTGCAAACACTTTAACAAATTTTTATTGAGACATGCTTAAGGTACATATGGTCATACTCATCATTGGCACATATATGTAACACATCTTAATTCTTTTAACTTTCTCTTTCCTTCCCCTCTCCAACTTTATCTCTTGGTTGCCTTTCTATTTGAAAATATCTAACTTCTTCAGATTTATGACTTGAAAAAGGAAGGCTCTTCCCCCCAATCTCAGCTATAAAAACATTAGCAAAAAACACTATTTAAAAGAAGGATTGCAGGCATGGATTATATGCTCATCCCTTAATCCACCATTGTGATTTTCAGTTTCCCCTGGGCACAAGAGTGCCCAGAGTAAAGACTGTATTTCATAGTATCTTCTGCAGCTGGATATGATCGCACAATTCTAGGCTTGTTTTAACTGACGACCTCACACTTGCCAGGCAGGCGCTTATGCCACTGAGCTAAACCCCTGACCTTCAAAAACCTCTTTAAAAGACACCGGGTACCTTTTATCTCTTGTCTCTCCCTTTCATTCCTTACTCCATCTTTCTATCTAGAACATGAATGTGGTGGCAGAAATTGTGGACCAGGTCAATGATGGTCACAGTTTAGGTATGGGTGACGCCTGGGTCCCCTAGACTTCTTGGAGTAGAATTGTCATAATTATCCCAGGTTGCCCATCTGTTTCTCTTACTCTGAGTGTTCCTGTCACATCCAGCTGAGTTTAATCCTGAATAATAAACCTGTTGCTATCGAGTGTGCACTATTAAGTTATGCCTTCATCAATGCAGTAGCAGAGAAAATAGAGCATAACAAATTGAACATTGGCTCTTTTTTTTATTTTAAAGGTAGTGAAATACAACAGGA
>PVJX010051659.1:0-10223 GCA_004027295.1 Dolichotis patagonum | reverse complement strand
ATCTTATCTTCACTAATAGTAGCCCCAGGACCTCTTATTCGAGCGGGTTTTTGCGCTTTAGTTTCTTTCTGTGTTGTGAGAGTCTATCTCTCTCTGTTTGGGTCTCTCCAGGGTGTTTTATTCTGGCATTTGAGCTGTCTCTCTCAGAGAGGGTCTCTCTCCTGCTACCTACCAGTCCGCCATCTTGTCTCCTCCCCCAGTTAACTTTCTTTCCAGCAGAAACTTTTCAAACCCAGTCTTTACCAGCAGCATTTCTATCAGCCTTCTAGCTTTCTGAGCTCTGATAAGAATCCTCCATTCATGCCCCCAAAGAGCTGGCAGAACACTCCAGGTACAAGTATCCAGTCTACGTTCCATGATTGTGCTTTCTTCCACTCAGGAATACACTCATCAGGAAGGTATTTCTGTTTTGATCTCTAACTGGAAAGCCAAATTATCATTTCACATTTGTGATCTTGTGTTAATATGAGAATCTCCATTGTGTGCGAAAGATGTTTCTGTTTGTTGACAACCACTTTGCTAAATGGACAACCACCAACTATACTTCTCACGCCCGTATCACAAAGGGAAACTAATGGTACTTTACAAAGGATGATGGCACAAACTGATGTTACCAAAGAGGAATGGAAATTTTTAAACTCATCCCTAAATGCTCTTATGAGACACTGTTCACATTTACTTTTTCAAATATTTTTAAATTCATATTTTTAAAATCTTCAGCACACTCAAGTAATCAGCAATTAAGAGAAGACAAAGGAGTATAGGTAAAGAAAGAAAAGAGAGGCTATAATCCTAAAATCTAGTAGCGTAGATCAAGGTGGTTTGAGGACATGCTCACTATTGACCATTGTAACTGCATGAAAACATTTTTCTCTGTGCGAAATGAAATTGTTGAGGAAACATCAGTCCCCAGATCTCTCATGTATTGGAGGTAACCTCATTGTCAGCTAATGCTTCTCAGTATGTTCTGGAAAAATAGAGTTTTCTTGACTTAATGTAATTTAAAACACAAATGTGACTCAGGGAACATATTATCAAATTATTTTTGTTATCACGATTAAAATATTGATGCACTTCTGGAGTTTGTTTCTGCTCTACATTACATTCATAATAAAATCTTTCTATCAATTTATAATTATCTTTTTAATACAGCATTTGCTTTGGGAAATTATCCATGTCTTTCTTAAAAAGCCTAAATAAACTAGTTCTCCTTTGTCTACATTTCTAACCAACTCCTCCCAGAAGACAAATAGAATTTTACTAAAAATGAAATCCAAAGTCACAAGATAATAAGCCAAGAGTTTAGTTACAAGCTCAGAAGTCCCACCAAAAGTCATTATCTTCAATTTATAACCATTACATCATTTCCCCTGCTGCTGACCATAAACTCACATGCCAAGAATTATGATTTTCCAGTAGGGAATATGAAATGAATGAGGGAGAACTTTGCAAGTAATTGTAATGCAAATCAATAACATGTGTGTATGTTAAAAGCCACTACAATGCATATATTTTATATATACAATAAAAAATATATATACCTATGTGATGAGTTCAATATGTAGGGAAAGAGCTGTAGGTAAGGAAAGGGGTTGGAAAGAAATCCTAGAGTACTCAGGGTGTTCCAGTTATGCAATAATATGCAAAGAAGAAATGAAGCTGGTCCATAGAGACCTCAACATCCAACATATCTAAAAACTTAACTCATCATCTGCTCCTACTCCCAAGGGAAGAGAGAAAAAAGAAATTTTGGATCGATATTTAGAAAATGGATTCATCAGCTTTGGAAGACAGTGCAGCATAGTAGCAAGAGCACAGTTTACAGAATCACACCGAACCCCAGCTCTGCCTGTAACCAGCAATAATTGCCATCTGTTTTCACTCCTGGGAATATAATCCGTCACCTGACCCCACTGCTTATCCCTCCCTTGTGGCAGCAGTCTCCTCACCTCTTCAGGCCCCTTGCCCAGCCTATAAACACGCTCAAGCTCCTCTTATCCTTCATTAAAAAAAGAGAAAGAAAGAAATAAACAAGAAGAAGACAAAAAAAGAAACCACTTAGTGACTTAGCACGACACTGTCTCAAAATCAAAAATTAAAAGGGTTGAGGATGTAAAAGACCCTTAAATTCAAGCCCCAAGAAGGCATAAACAAACAAACAAAGGAAAATTTAAAATGGTTTTTGATCCCACAGTGATGCGAACCCTAATAACAGCCTCTTAAAGGCCTTGAGTTGCATAAAAGTTTGAATTAAAATCTAACTTCCTCTGATTTCGTGGGGGGCCTAGATATTGTGCTGCAAAAGAATCTGGTTCTCTTCCTAATTAAGAGTATTGAGTTACTATGTCTTGTATCTAGGAGTGATTGGGTTGGACCACAAAAAACAAATGACAAAAAGGGGAAATAGGTCCTTTTTTAAAAAGTGAGAAGTAAGGCCTCACCCAGTAGGTGTCATTGGACCTGAACATGAGGAGGAGTGTGGCTTCCAGGGTCCTGCGAGTGTGGACTTGGTCCCTTCCAGCTCACCCCACACATGACAAAGAAAATGCTATGGGATATATGGGGAGAACTCAGCCTATCTCTCAAGAAATCCACTCTCTTTTATTAAGGGATTATAGCTACAAACAACAAAAAGCAACCAATTGGTTTAAATTTTTTTAAAAAATAAAAAATGTTTATTGTTATAAAATGTTTACAGGATTCGAAGTTTCTCGGAGAGTCAGAGAGGCAGGATTTGGAGGCAGCCCCTCTAGGAACCTCGCCCCAAGTCACACTGCAGAGCCCAACCCTGATGCCACCTCCTGGCTGCAGACAATGAAGTTTGTGTCCCCAAGACAACTGACCTTGGACAAGGATCAGGGCACTACCTGAGGAATCTGTGACATTCCTGACTCTGACCATGGGGTGCAGTCTCCCCAAAATCATATCAGCATGGACTCCTTCATTTCATTTCTTTTCTTTTTTTGCAGTGTTGGGGTTTGAAGCCAGGGCCTGTGCTTGCTAGGGCCTTGTGCTCTTCTGGAATGCTCTAGAAGGTGCTGGCAGCCAACAAAGACTGAATTGAGTTCAGTCTTCGGCCACACACGAAGAAGGGAAGTTTTCCAGTGAGCCAATGAGCTTCCAATGGATGGTCAGAGGCTGAGACAAGCCTGAAGCTGCATTCTTAATTATTAAAAAATTCTGCCAAGACAAGTGATTTTACACATGATTGATCAAAGGGACTTGGGTGCTTTTAACCCAAAACACAATTTCATTTTGGATGCATCTTAGTTGTTTATCATGGATCATACAGAAAGTTCAGAATTACAACTTATCATTCATTTTGATCTGGAAGTAGATGCTTCTAAAAAGAAAAATGACTTTGAAGTTATCCATTTTCTGCTTATAGCAGAAAAACTTAGGAAACATTGATACCCATAATGGAAGGAATGCTATGTTCTCTGGCAGTAGTCAAAAAGAACAAATTTGATCAATATCAATCAACACAGCAAGCATTAAAACTATACTTAGTGACAAAAACAAGTTGTCCAACAATATGCAAAATAAAGCATGCTTACATCTACTTTTAAACCACTAGAACAAATATAGTGTTAGGATAACGGAAATCTGAAAGTTATTTTCTTGGCAAAACTTCAGTCAGGCTCCTATACATTCCCTTAGACCCACTGACAGATTTCCTTGTAAAATCCAGTGTTACCAAAAACCCCTGCTAAGTTAGTTTAGCAAGAACTTCTATTCTCTTCCATACCTGACAGGTTTCAATGTCTGATCAAGTTCCTCAGTCTCGCCTGTCCTGCAGGTGATGTCCGATCACCGTGGCCTATCTTTAGCCAGACCTGGGTTAAGTTGATTTAGCCAGAACTCCCCTGGGCCCTAATGTTTCCTCTTAGGTTTCCTCTATCCACTGACCTTCCACCCTGCTCCTTAGCTCCTTAAATTCCCACTTACACTGGCTGCATTCAAAGTTGAGCCCAGTATCTACACTCACACACAACACACTGCCGTAATCCCTATACTTGTCACAACGATCCTGAATAAAGTCTTCTGTACCATACATTAACAGGTATCATTAAACATTAATAGCATGTAGATGTGTGATAAAACTACCCCCCAAAAAAGTATGACCTTAGAAGAATCCACATCTACTTCATGATAGTAGATATGTCCGCAGGAGGTGAATGAAACTCAAGAAAGGTGCAACTTTATTTGTAATACTTTTTCTTTAGAAAATTTTAATCAAATATGATAAAATATTAATATATACTCATTATGGCTAGTGTTACATATATAAAATTTTCTCCAAATAAGAGACAATGGAAGAAAGAAGAAGAGAAGAAAACAGAAAGAGGAAAAGTACTCTTACAAGATGTGAGTCCCCTGACCTTGGACTTCCCAGCCTCCAAAACTGTAAGAGATAAACCTCTATTCTTTATCAATTATACAGTCTCAGGCATTCTGTGATAGCAGCACAAAGTGCCCTAAGACACTCATGAAAGGGTGCACCCCTCATGACCTAATCCTCTCTTAAAGGCCCACCTCTTATCACTGTAATATTGGCCAGTAAATTTCAACCCCTGAATTTTGGAAGGGACCCATTCAATCCACAGAAATTATTCTCCAGTGTAGGCCCCTAGTCCCGTGAATTAACTATCCATGTCTTTTTTTTTCTTTTTATGAATCTTTTACATATTAAATACTAACCCTTTTTCCTCAATTAGACTGGAAATATCTTCTCCTAGTCTGTAGTTTATCACGCCTTTCCCATATTAGCTTTTGCAATACACCACTTTTTTAAAAAATCCAATCAAATTCGCCAATCTGTACTTTGCTTTGTTGCTTTGGCTTTATTGTCATTTCTTTTAAAATTTGATTTCATGCACTAACATAATGAAATCCTTTTAAAGTTTCCTACTAATGATTGGAGGTTTTGCTTTGGATTTCAAGTTCTAATTTATCTGGAGTCAATTTTGCATATGGTGAGATGTAGAACTCCTGCTTTAGTTTTCTCCTTCTGCTTTACCACTTTTCTCAGACCATGTATTGATCATCCATCCTGCCTATTTTTGTTTTTTGAATCTCACTAGTCAGTTCAGGCTGGCCTCAAGCTCTCAGTGATTCTCCAGCCTCTACCTCCCAAGTGCTGGAATTACAGATGTGTGCCACAAGGCCCAGATCTTCTTGTTGATCTGTAATTAAATAATCTGGTGAAAACTGACCGTTTTACATTTAGCCTAACTATTCACAAGTGCGGATCTTTTATTTTATTTAGATCTCCCTTAATGTATTGATACAATTTCAAAACACATACTTCAAACATTTTGTACCTATTTTGTTGGGCCTGCTCGTTGTAGTCTAAATTTCAGATTGCTCTTATTAATGATATATTTTAAAAATACATTTATATAACTTGGTGGTAGAATGTAACTGATTTTTGTATAAGGATCTTTTAACAAGTAATGCTGAATTCTATTATTCCAATAATGTTTCTGTCAGTTCTTGTGGATTTTCTTTGTAGAGAATTGTTTAATTTGCCATTGTAGTTTTGTTTCTATATTTCTTTTTCTTATATATTTCATTTGAATGATTGTTTTATTACAGTGGCAAGAACTTCTATTCTTTTAAACAAATGTTCTTGATATAAAAAAAGAATGCATCTAACTTTTCTATACTTGCAAATGTAATTAACATTAATTTTTATTAAGGAAACTCTTATTTACTCTAAGTTTCTTGAGGGCCAAGCATATAGTTCAGAGGCGTGGCACCTGCCTGGCAAGCATGAGATTCTGGGTTCGATTCCTGATTTTTTAAAAAAACTGTCTGATGTAGGTTTCTTTAGCATATTTTGTCTTTTTTATGTCTTGAACATTATCAAATGCTTTGCATTATTGAAATATTCATGAGATTTTCTGTTTCATTCTACTGAAAGGATCTACATTTGTAGGTTTTCTAGATGTTAAGCTATTTTTGCATTTTAGAGAAACTATTTTATCATATTTAATATATTGTTGAGTTTGATTAATATTAAGATTTTCACATTTATGTTCATAAGTGAAAACGAGTCTATAATTTTCTTAGCTTTTTTTACTCAATTTTGGAAGCAAGTCTAGCTTCCCCAAGAGTTGGGGCTTTCCAGTCTGACTGGGGGCAGTAACCTAGTAGTACGGAGAGTGGCACCCAATGCACACCAGCTGGCACAGGAGAGTCTCTGGAATTGGCTTCTGACCTGAAGGACACAGAGGTGGATAGGGAGAGTGGTGCAGACGGAATAAGGTTCATGCCAGGGCAGATCAGGGGTAGTGTGAGTAGATCTGCTGACTGCCAGCCGTGGTGGAGCTGACGGTGGAGCGAGGGCCCTGGGTCCACAGAGCACAGGTCTGAGCCGGAGGTAAGAGGGGCAAGGTCAGGACCCCTGGCAGCCTCTGGAGGCTCAGGCCTCCCCTCCAGGGGAGGAAAAGAAAGAGGAAGTGGGAACATGCCAACGAACAGGACAACCAAATGAAAGCTACTGTTTTAAACCAAAAAAGGGCTGAATTCTGCAGACTTGGCAAGCTTAAGTTTTTGTTCATCACCAACATCTAAATTGGACCTAGTTATAAAAACCGACAGAATTTCCTTTTCTGCGCATCCAAACTACAATAGTGAACTTCATCCTTGTGATCACCTTCACTTTAAGTTTTATTTAAAATGATTTAAATATTTCTTACCATTTAAACTCTCTCATTTTACCTGTTTTTCTCAGTTCAGTGTTTTATCAGTCACTAAGTTATTTTCTTTTAATTATTTCCTTTCTGCGCCCATTCCATGTTTCCTTTCTATTTTATTATTGATTCATATTTCTCTTCCTTCTGATTATATATTTATTCAAATCTCATCTTGTTTTTTCTGAATAATGCATATTTCAGTGAATGGTAAATACCAGGCAAGGTGATTTCTCCAATCCTCCCACTGAACACGTTTTAAAAACAAAAAAATTAACAGTATTTAAATGGAGACAAACCAAGTAATTTAATATATTAAATTAGCAAACAAAATAATTTGGTCCTTTATCTTTTTGCAGCCAAACTTACATATCTAATGTATATAATTCATGTGATACTTGAAATTAAAATATATTGCAATTACGTATTTTATAGAAAAGAAAGACTATTTGTTATGACTTAAAATTTATAATTAGTCATTTTTTTTATTTCCAAAATACCAGTTCAGTAAGGTCACAATCCACAGTGAATTACAATGAGCTGGTGACTGAGGAAACTGCATATGGCAAACACAGTTTGCAACTTTAAGTGAATAAACCGAGTATTTTACAGTCCACATTCCAACAGCTGTTATCAAACTCATTTCTCAGCTGTCCTTGATACCATTAATAGCAACTCCAGATATTAAAAGGAAAACTCTTTGCTCCTCTTAGTAAACAGACTTAGGTGAAGCTGCAAGCTTCTGATAAGAAGCAGAGTAATTATAGACTGATCTTGCGCTGCCTGGCAAATCAGATTGTAAATATTTACTCACCATCTTCCTTACCTGTGCAAAGAAAACCTAGTTGTTAATCAACCACTTTCAATTCACAAAAAGCACATATATCAACAGTTTCTTAGAGCTTCCCTGCAAGGTTCTGATTGAAAACAATTTGCCCTCTGGTGTGAATTTTAATTTTAATTAAAGTTAAGTCAAAGACATTGGTGCGTATAATTACCTGTTTCCTCATATACTGTATTAAGATGGTTTGCCAACACAATATTAATTTCACTAACTATACCATTATATTAGAGTGAATTGCATGAATCTGTATATTTTACCTGTTCCTGTTATTATGTGCCTATAAAGTTATAATTCTATCATCTCTGTGTACTTAAGAACTGGAATTTGAGTTATAATTGAGGCTATAATTCTATCATCTCTGTGTCTCTGTATCCTTAAGAACTGGAATTTGAGTGTAACAAAATGAAAACAGGAAGAACCCTAGAGTCCTGTATTTGAATCCAAAGAGTTAATATGAACGCATGATGTATTTTATTTTCTTATTTTATATACAGAATGCCCTCAAAGCTTAGGGGCAATACGAAGCTTTAAATTTCAGGACAAAAGTTATAAACACATAAAACATATACTATGAAAAGCTTCAGTGTTTAGGTGTCTTTTATATTTACTTAGTTTTGTGAATTTTGAGTATGACTGCCATCTGCAGTTAGAGGGACTCTTGGTAGAAGAATGAAGTCCCCCCTAGGGCCTTGCCAGGGGGTTTGGACCTGTGTCAGCTCAGTCCTCTAGGTCCACGTGTACACAAGGCATCCAGAGAACAGAGGGTCACGCTGGGCTTCACTGCGAGCACGCTGTCACAAAACCCACACTAAGAGACACATCCGAGGGACTGAGGTCTTCAGTGGAGAAGTAGTCAGGAAAAGAAAGGGACAAAGGGAAGTCTGAGGGTGACGAGCCCTAAAAGAAAATAAATTTTAAAGCAAGCAAGTCCGCAGTATGGTGGCCAGAGATGCGTACTAGTAATCCTGGTGACTATAGGGACAGACAAGGGAATGATTATTATGAAAAGGAGGACAATGGGCACTAGAGAGACTGTCACTGCATGGGGCACATTGGGGGCATCTTGGGTGACTAGAAAACTCTCTACTTCATCTGCATGTTGATGACAAAGATACTTGCCATGCAGCAATTCGTTAAGTCCCGCATTCATTTTGTCTAATTTATGTATGCATTCGTTTTTAAAATACAAATAAAAGGTTACAGTAATTCAAAAATAAATCCTATGTATAACATCTAACATTTTGCACTCTCACTTATTTTTAATATTACTTTTTCTTTTCAACCTCAGAGTTTTCTCCTTTTAGCTTCCATTTTAATTCACAGTCAAATCTATTATTCTCAGTTTGGAGTTCTGTGAGTTTCAGCGAATGTCTATCGCTTTGTTACCAAGAAGACACAGAACGCTTTATCATCCCCAAATTCCCCATACTGCACTTTGGACTCAGTCCTCCACCCCTCAGTCTCTGGAAACCTTTGGTCTTTCTAGTCCTATAATTTTGCCTTTTCCAGAATGTCCCATAATACAGAAGACAGCCCTTCAAATCTGGCTTCTTTCACCAGCTTAGTACATTTGAGATTCATCCATGTGGTTGTATCAACAATCCACTGTTTATTGCTACGTGGTCACTTATCCTACTTTTACTGCGGAGTCATGTTGATTCACCTGTTGAACGACTTTGGCTCCTTTGCAGTTTTTAATATTTATTAATAAAGCTGCTGTAAATTTTATATAAAGGCTTTCGTGTGTGTTTTCATTTCTCTTGAGTACATTTTGAGATTTCTTTCATAAAAAATCCTGTTGTCTTAAATTTCTGTCCTTTAGCTTATTGAGTGAAATGCAGAAAACTCAGAAGAAGGGGAAAGCTATTAAGATAGCTGATGACCTACAGAAGGGAAAACCAATCTTCCCTTTCACTTCTAGTAACTAGTAAAAGCCCACTTAAACTCCTCATAATTGAAAACTATAAGGAATGTGTTTTTAAATTTAGCCTTGTATAGAATGATATAAGTATCGATTGGTTATTTGGGGACAGGACAGTTCTGGGAATTGAATCCAGGGTGTTTGCCCTGAGATGTAATTGCCAGCCCTTTTGTTTTTTGATTTTGAGACAGGGTCTCACTAAATCACTTTGCCTAGGTTGGGCTCAAACTGTCCATCCTCCTGCATCAGCCTCCAGGGTGCTGGTACTGCAGACATTACACCATGCCCTGCTCAGTTCGCCATTTCTTAAGAATTTCAGGAAAGTAGACTCCATGGACAGTCGCTTTGAGTAAATAACACGGAGCTAGCCATTTTGTCTTATTCAATAAGGGTAAAAAGTGGAGCCTATTTAGAAAGATTTTACCTTGAAAATATTATAAATATAAATACTTAAACCACATTAGGGTGAAGATCCCATCTGTTCAGATATATACATATTCTATTAGTTGCTTTCTTACATTATTTTCTATCTAGTTATGATACCAAGAGTTCCTGTTAAATCTTGACTTTAAGTAATTAATGTTGTTTTACATAACTCTTAATCTTATGTTTAAACTGTATTATATTATTTGTTATGGAAACATTAAATTTACTCATTATATGTTTGTTCCAGGAAATTACATTCATCAGAATACTGTTGTGTAGTAGATTAGATTTAAATAAGCTGCTATAAGAAAGTGATCTCAATTGTGAGTCAAAC
>PVJX010051658.1:0-10239 GCA_004027295.1 Dolichotis patagonum | reverse complement strand
CCTCCAACAGTACTGGGGTTACAGGTGTGCTAGTGTGGCTTTTGATGAACAGAAATATTTGGTTTTGATGGGATTCCATTTGTAATTTATTTTCCCCTTCATAGATAGGGAAACACATTTGCACATGGACAGCGGTGATGCTGAGGAGCTGGTGCAGGAACACTCAGTGGAATCATCTACAGAGGAGCTTAAGCAAACTCAGGCTGAGCTGCAGAGAATGGCAGCCCAGGAGGTGTCTGAAGAGGAGGGGGCATATCAATAATCCGGGCAGCCAAGTTCTGAAATAAAGGAAACGAAGAAATGGACAGAGCTACAAACATTTGTAGAGAAGACCGAGCAGACAGAGAAAGAGCCAATGATCACATTCACCTGGTTGATGGTGATGTCACGTCACACTACAGAACAGTGTTAAAGAGAGAAACAGACAACCTCAGACCAGCTTTTAGTTTGGAAAAGGCAGAGACCCAGTGAGCCAGAAGCAGGTCCTGGTGGGCTATAGACTCTCGCCAGGAGAGACAGGGCAGCAGAGAGTCGGAGGCCTGACGCTGTCATGGAAGGGGACTCTGCTTCCATTCCCTCCTCCCTCCCTGCAAGCCAAAGGCGCCACCCTGAGAAATGAGTGGAGTGTAACATCGCTGTTTCTGGTAAACTAGGCACATATCACACCTTTTTCATGAACACGCTGATAAAACTATTGGTGTTTCCGGTACATTACATGCATTTTATAACCCTTTTTTCATATGAAGAAGTTAGTTAAGGGGTGCTTTGGGGGGTTCGGAATGCATTAGAGGTATTTTCATTATTTCTTATGAGAAAAATAGTCCTGACTTACAACCAGCTTGATTTATAACCAGCTTTCATGAATGAACTGATTTTGTCAGTCAAGGGTCTACTGTCCTGGTGGTATAAAGAGTTGTTTAAAATAAACTGGCCAGGAGGTAGATGGACAGCAAAGTTAACTGGATTTTCTAACACAACCAGTAAAATGTAAGCATAGTAGATAACTTGTCTATATAGCTTTTAAAAATTCCCATTACTGCAAAAATACATTAAGTCATATAGCAATAGAATTACACATCCTTTACAATATACTCTGCATAAACTACAACATGACAGAGGGGCAAATGCTCATGCCAGCATCTGTCATGCTGTCTAATACACCATTACTGCTTTGGAAATTAGTGGTCCTTTGCTCGACTGGCAGAAACAAACACCATGTGAATGCTAAATAGGCAGTTTAACAACCACTCTTTTCCACATAGACTTAAGTGACATAAAATTTTGCTTTAAGATTTGATATAGAATGTTGACCTTGACCACTGTGAGGTTCTTTGATAAGACATGCACACAGAGTGGCTGCATGCCTATTCTGGTATTAAAATGTTCATCAGTGCTATTACATGAACACGTTCAAACTGGTAGTGGGGTACTAGGTTGTTTCAGACAACTGTTCAGGTCAGAACATCAGGGAGAAAGGCCTCTGATGATGGCAGAGCATAAAAAGGCAGTGAGGAATTTTGAGGATGAGCTGTGACAGAGGTTTAGTGACAAGAAACGTGAAGCTAGCAGTTCCCCCACTGGGAAGCTAGCATTTTCCCATGGTGGCAAGGCTGGTGGCTGGGAGTCTGAGAAGCCGAGTAGAATTTTCAGGTATTTTAGAGTGGGCAGTTAAAAAGTGGAACTCAGGGCTCCAAGAAGAGCAGATGCTGGTTCTCATCTAGAGTTTCTAGACAGGAATCTTAAGGGCTAAAAGCTAAGGGTCAGAAAAGCTAAAACTAGAACAGCCTAGCCAGGGGCTAAGTCAGGCTTCAAATCACTTAAACCACCGATGGCTTTGAGCGGTCTTGGATTCTAATGCCCCCATCCCAGATGCTGAAACAAGCAAATTTGCTCCTTCTTGGGACAAGACAAAGTAATCCAGAGCCCAAAATTATATCTCTGAATGTTAATTTAAAATATCCAGCACCCAATTAATATCACCAGGCTCACAGGAAATTGAGACAAGGCTGAAAAACAGAAGAAAAGAAGATAGCAGAAAGAGGAAAATGCAAGATCAGACAATGGAGTCGTAAAACACACACTTTAATCACAACTAATACACACAGAAGGTAGAGAATTTTGGCAGAGATCTTAGAAATACGGTATAACACCAAGTCAAGTGGGAGCTGTAGAATTGAAAGTAGAATAACTAAATATAAAAACAAGAACAAGAAAAACTAACCTAAGATGTTTGGAGGGATAATTTGGAGGATGTAGTCATGAGGAGAAAGGTGGAAGCTGGTAGTTATATTTTTTGACTTGATGTCAAAGATAGTTGTATGGGTAAATCAAAGTGCCCCACTTTATGTGAATTCATTAAGCTGTGTGCTTATATCTTTATAATTTTCATATATGCAATATTTTAATAAGAAACTTTAATATATCATTTTTGCATCAAATTTTAGATAGTGGTGTCTTGCTAAATGTACTTTGCACTGGGTTTTGGCATGATGCCAGATGGAAGGGAGTTGCATAGAACACGTGAGATTTGAAGGAAACTTTTAATTCATAACAAAATACAGACAAGCATGCACAAGCACACATGCATACAAGTTTATACTTTTGTAGTTTTTAAAATTGGTCTGAAAATTATGATTCAGTCTTAGTTTAAGTTTAACAGGAAATTAAAAGCAGGGATACTCATTCTTGTAGGGCTAATAATTATAATCAGAATGATGCACGTGTGAAGAAGAGGTACGTATGCTAACGCTGCAAGATCATAATGCAAGCACTACCATTCCACAACAAACCATGGAAAATGTCACCACAGGAGTAAACACGACTGGTTAGCAGAGGAGACACAGGGGTAAGAGAAAACTTTCCAAATATCAGGAAACAAAATGGGTAGGAAAGTGGCCTTTTTCAAGAAAAATTGTACCTCCATAAAAGGCTGGCATAAGAATGGTTTCTAAGCATAAAAGCAAGACGGTATTAAATCAGCAATGGCTGCCATAATGTCTTGTTTTCCTCAAAATAGCTGTTCATACCATCACACATAATAAAATCAAACAAAACAGAATAAAACCATTCCAACTGATGAATTAAAACATTATAGGGCTTCAAAGCAATGTAATGGGGAATCATGATTACCCTAAAATCTTATGTACTCTTACCATTTCTTACACTAGGGAGACTATAGGGTGTTTATACATGTGAGTTTGATTTATTTCGCTTATGAGTATGGTCTCAAGTTGAATCTATTTATTTATAAATATCTCAATGTGATCATTCTTTATAGCTGAGTAGCACTCCATTGTATAAAAATACCATAACTTTTTTATTCATTCCTCAGTTGATGGGCACTTAGGTTATTTCCAAGATCTGGCTATTACAAATTGCTTTGAAGTCCTACCATGCTTTTGCTCTTCTATTACTATTGGTTCTATCATGTTATGTCATTTTGGATTTTAATATGTGATAGTATAAACAAACTGTTTATGGAAAATGAGGTATTATAGTAGCCATTGTTCATTATCAGTTATTTGGTTCAGAATGCCCTGTAATTCTTTCATTCTCTTGAATGGTTTTATACTATTTTGTTATGTTTGATATTATTGTTGTGAAGATATACTCAACTATTTCAAAGAAATAGACATTATGGTAACTAATGTTAATATCCAGTTGTCTTGTTGTGAAGTGCTGTGTTGCTTACATTGTTCTGTTCTGGTCTGTTTTGTTCTGTCCTCTTTTGTTTTATTCTGTTTAAAATAAAATTTAAAAAAAAGAATGGTTTCTAGTAGCTTTATACATAATAGCAGACCTGGAAAACACTAGCGGCCATCAGACAGTGAATGGGAAACCTGGGAAATCCCCAGATTGGAACTGCAGTTGAGAACCGAATGGTGGTTACCCAGGGTTGGGGGAGGAGAGAGGGTGGGAGAGATGGGGAAATGTCATCAATCGGAGCTAAGAAGTTCTGACATGCTATGGCAGGAGGATGACTCTAGGTAACAGTAACACACAGTGCATTTCACAAAGCTGGAGGGAAGGAAGTGGAATGCTTTCACTATAAAGAAATGATAAATTTCTCTTCAGTTTTCTGGAAGAGTTTGTATAGAACTGGTGTAATTTCTTCTTTACACATGCTAAAGAGTTTAATGATGAAACTATCTTTGCTGTTTTTCTGTGGGAATGCTTTTAACTAGGACTGAAATTTCTTTTAATAGATGTAGAAAAATCTGGTCATTTTCTTTTTTCTTGGATAGGCTTTGGTAGTTTGTACACTGTGAGAAATTTTTATATTTCATATAAATTGCTGCATTTATCAGCATAGGATTGTCCTTGACATTCTTTTAATTTTTAAAAATCTGTATTAAGGTCATCTCTTTTGTTCTGGATATTTACATTTCCTTTTTTTCCTGATTACCTGGCTAGAGATTAATCCATTTGGCTGACCTTGAAGATTCCATTTTTGGTTTCATTACATTTCTCTGTTACTGTTCTGTTTTCTGTCTTGTTGATTTTTGCTGTAACCTTTGCCATTTCATTTTTCCTATTTATGCTGGATTTACTTCATTTTTCTTTTTCTAGCTTTCAAGATGGAAACTGAGGTTACTGGTTAAGGCCTTATTTTTTTCATAATAAAGGAGCTTTTTCATAGAGCCTTTTCTGTAGGTACTGTTTGTTTCTTTGAATATTTTTTCTATCCCTCGTTCCTCTCCTTTATACTTATTTTAGGCTGTTTCTGTTTGTACACAGATCATGGATGCTTTTTAAATTTCTTTAATTTTATTTGCTCTCTGTTTCATTTTGGATATTTTCCATACTACATCTTCATGTTCACTCATCTTTTTCTATAATACTACACATTCTGTTGTTAATTCTACTGGGTTACTTTTTCATCTCAGAGGTCGTGGTTTTCACCTCTGGCACTTCAGTTTGGGCTTTCAAATATCTTCCATATCTTCACTTAAGTTTTTGAATACATTGAATATGGTTGTAATGACTTTTAATGTATTTATCTGATAATTCTAATATCGGTGTAATTCTAGTTTGATTTTTGCAGAATGTTTTCTCCTCATTATCACGGGTCATAGTTTCTGCTCCTCTGTGTTCCTGGTAACTTCTGAGCAGACATAGACATCCTGACTTTTTGTTTGTACTCTCACTCATTTCCCAACCCCTCCACATTACATCATTTCATTCCTCAGTATTTCAGTATGTGTCTTTTTCTTAACATTACCACAATAAAATACCACATCTAAAAGTAATCAACACCATTCCATATCCAGTAATGTTCAGTGTTAGAGTTTCCCAGATTCTCATCACTTTTCTTTTTTACAGTTTGTGTGAATCAGCATCTAACAATGCACCAATATTCTCTCTATTTGATAGATCTCATAAGTCCTTTTCAAATCTATAGCAGGGTTTGACAAAACATGGCCCACAGACTGGCTGCCTGTCTGAATAAATAAAGTTTTATTAGCACACATTTGCCTGAGTAGGAAGTACCTTGACAGCTGGGGCTTTCCTACCTCCTTCCTGATTTCCCACACTGAGGTCAGGGGCCCTCCATCTCTGCCTGCAGACACCTAAGTGGAAGTTCTAAACAGGTAGCAGCCTCCTTTTTCCTAATAAATGGAAGTATTTTAAACTGATTTTGATTTGCACAGCTGTTTTTTTTTTTATCTTCAGCAGCGTTTAATTGCATCTGACTTCATGATCTTCTGTCAGGGCTGCTGTTCTTCCCATCTTGCCCTCTTCCGGGTGATTCAATGCAGTCCACTTACAGAGAGCCCACTTGGGGCAGGCCTTGTGCCAGGCTGGGGCTCAGGGTGACACGGAAGGGAACAGGACTTAAATCCTGGATGTGACCTCGAGGAACCTGGAGGAATATGCCTACCAGTACAGCAAAGCGGAAGAGCAATTTGGTAGGCACAGGAGGGAGTGGGGAGGGTTCCACCCACACACAGACATCAAGAAAGACTGAGATGTATGTGGTTGGCTTTTGAGGGAGGAAGCATTTAATTTCAAGCAGCCAGGATCAGTCTGATTTTTGAGTAAAAGCAATAAAATAGGCTAATGATGGTACTTGGGTTACAACTCTCCCCGAACAGAAGGGAAATGAGGGAAATAAGATCTACTTAATTGATTACAGCAACAAAAGGAAACTCACCACAAGTGTTACTAATGGGTCTAGGTTTTTTTTCAAGAGTATTTAGATAGAGTCCTTTATTTCCCAAGAGAATATGCCTTCTGAATGGGGCCTGACCCTAGGAGTATCAGAAAAGCTTGATTACAGAAGGGCTATTTTTGTTTGGTATTGTTTTCCCAATTTATGTCAAAATGCCTAGTTTGGGGGCTGAGTGTGTAGCTCAGTGGCTGAACTTGTGCTTAGCATGAGTAAGGCCTCGTAATTATTCTCCATTACACACACACACACACACACACACACACGCACCCCAAATCTCATCAAATGGCAGAGCTCCTCCAAGCGGGGACAGGAGAGTAGGTAGTACAGCCACTGGTTTTCACTTTGCTGTTTCTACACTCACTGACCAGGGAGCCACAGCCCTGACCAGAACCATCGGACACCTGTCCCCTATGACTCCTGCTTAGGACTCAGTCACCAGATCACTGTCCCACTCCCTCTCCGGAGCATGGAGCTTGCCTGCATTGGTCTAACCATGAAGACCTGGCAAAGTGTGAGCAAGGAGCTCGGGTAAAATGGTGGCCTGAGTTTAATCCTGGGCTGATCTAGCTGGAGTGGAGAGAGACTGCGCTGGTTACAGTAAGAGAGAGCTTTGGTGCCTACCTGGGTGTCTTCAAGTTGGTGTCTCTTGCAGGGCCAACGCACCCTAGGGTCTGGGTGGGCACAGGTGGGTCTCCAGGCTGCTGCCTTCTGGGCTTCTTGGGTCACTGCACTGCCCGTGGGACCATCTCTCCACCCTGCTGGGTGCCCCACCGACAACTACGTGGATTCGCTGAGGTCTGTTCCACAACCAGCTGTCATCCATGTGAGAATTTTACTAAACACGTCTTTCCTTTTGTTATCTTCACCCCCGCCCCCATTTCTTGGATCTACTTTTGGAGCATTAATGCCATTTTACAAGTCTCAGCTGCTGTCATTGAATTGTGCCAAAGGTTTCAAAGACCCAGTGTCAATGCTCATAGAATTACCTGTCAATACGAATAGCAAGTGTTAGGGTGTTCCCTCTTTGTGGGTTGAACCAAGAAAATACACAATGTACAAGTTTCTTTTTTTGGGGGGGGTGAGTCCTGGGAATCAAACTTAGGACCTCACTTTTGCCAGGCAGGCACAGCACTGTTGAGCTATATCTCCAGCCCCCAGTAATGTACAAATATCTAAAACATATATTCTTCAAACTCACATGACTCGGGATTGGAAAAGAAGGGGTACATTTCCTTATAAATAAGATTCTTAGGAATTATAAACAAAATCTTAAAAAATTTTTATTCTCAAATTATCAACTAGTAAATATATATATATATGTGTATATATATATATATATATATATATATATATATATATCTTAAGATACACAGCTTCCTATCTACTTCCTATCTTCCATACCTGGATCCACACCTCCACCTCTACATCTGTATCTATCTACGCTGTCCAGGCTGAGCCCCATCTCCTGGGCTCAAGTCTCCCCTCTGCCTTAGCTGCCTGGATAGCTAGGTGTTTGCCACCATGCCTGTTTTCTCCCATTTTTTGGAGACTGTAATTTAAATGAATTGCCACCATATTCTCTCATTTTACAAATTCAATAGACAAAGGTGCTAGCTAATTGTTTTCCTAAATGCAACCTGGCTGCTCTGTTCAGGAATTGTTTCTACAGAGAGCTGTTTAAACAGGCTTGTTAAAAGAGCATCTTGGTAGAGGTGCAAGACCTAAATCTGCCAGTTATGGCGAAGTGTGAATATTGCTTTCTCTTTAGGTAGGGAACTGACATCTCATAAAAATGTCACACGTTTTGCTCCTACTCAAAATCTTAACTTCAATATATAGAAAATGCTCAGACAGTGTCTCACATAAGGACATCAGCTCTTAGTTCTATTTTAAAATAGGTTTTGTAGCTTTTAGAGTATGATTTCATTTTACAATAAAAGTTATTAAGTTGTATCACAAAATGGCTTCTTGAAACACTCCTTCAGTGATTAGGGAATGCTCTTCTGAGTTGATACCATGTACAAAGTTCCAGGAGAGCAGTGGGTACAAAGCCAACCGCGAGGGGACTTGGCTTTGTGGAGAGCCTGGCCTCTGGTGACCTAACTCTTTCCAGTGCTCATTCTGAAGCCACAGCACTGAGTTCTGCTGTGTTCTGGCTGAGTAACTTTAGATAAGTTTCATGGCCTCCGTATTCTTGCCTCTAAGGTGGGAAAGCTAACACGTTGTTTGCTAACTCTTTGTGATAATTAAATGAGAGATCACACTGAGAAAGCCTCAAGTCTGAAAAGTAATAGTTCTTCCTCATATGTTTCATGAAAATCTGAAATAGAGGAGCCCAAAGGCTCCAAACACAAGGAACTGAAGAGGAGAGGCGGACGATAACGGACCCCATCCGATCGGTGCGTGCTAACGCATGTGTTCAAACAGCGTGCGCTTTTCCATTAGTAGACACGATTATTATCGTGAATCAAACATTTTCGTAAAATGCTCCATAAATGCTAACCACTACTAACACATTATTCTCTCTGTTTTAAAGAATCTTCAGTTTAATGAGAAAAATAAACACAGTTCATTAAGAGGGAAGGCACAATCAAGTACGTGTCACAGCTGAAGTCCGTGGGGTGCTGAGGGTGGGCAAGGCATGGCCACTGTCTTCAACTCTTTCTATACACAGGACCCGGGCCGGGGGAGGCGGATCTGGAGGCGTGGCCTCGCCGTCATCTCTGTATCTGCTGTGCCTACGCTGACTCTTTCTGCCAGGCTTTTTATTGACCACGCCACTGTTCACTCCCATTGGCCTCCCTCTGCTAGTGAATCTGATCTCATCATTGTGATTTTTTTAAAACTCCTGATCTTGAAATAAATATCTAAATAAATAATGCAGAAGCTGTAAAAGCATTGCAGAGAAGGCCCGTGTACCTTTGACGGAACAGTCCTCTCACTCATCGAAACCCAAGGCAGGATCCAGTCCTGGCCAGGTGACTACACAAGCTACCCTCGTGCTAGGCGGGACGTGGGGATCAGCCGTGGGGATTCAGTGAATGAGTCCACATCCAAACCACGATGAGAGACCATCTCACACCTGTTAGAATGGCCGTGATCAGAAGGCCAAAAGATAACAAGTACGACAAGGACTTGGAGGAAAGAAAACCACTGTACACTGCTGGTGAGTATGCAGATTACGACTACAGAAAACAACATGAAGGTTCCTCAACGAATTAAAACAGAACGACCACATGTGTAGCATGTGTATACCAGCGTTCTCACTGTGGGTACATATTCAAAGGAACTGAAATCAGCACGATGAAGACACATCTGATTATTCACTGCAAAACTGTTTATGGCAGCAAAGATACTGAACCGACTCAAGTGTCTATTAATCAATGAACAGATAAAGAAAATGTAGTGCATATTACTCAGCACTGAGAAAGAACAAAATCCTGTCAATTGTGACAGCAGGGGCGAACCTGGAGAACACTGTATGAAATGAAACAGAACAGGCACAAGGAAGTTAATACTGCATGGTCTCACTCACAAGTGACCTTTAAAAAAGTTGAATTCATACACGCAGAGGGTAGAATGTCACTCGAGGCTTGGAAAAGTTGTGATGTTGGTCAAAGGATACAAATTCAGTGATCTATTCCACAGTTTTATACATTTCAAAACATCATGTTGTACATGATAACTACATACAATTTTGTTTATTAATTTAACAATAAATAGGAAAAAATAGTCGTCTAGGCAACGACTGCAAGACGATAATTCAACGCCCCGCAGAACCAGTGGCGATTCTGTGAACTTTTCTTTCCCACGAGTGTCTCTGATGTGGTCAGTGCTGCCCCAGGAGGCTGAGGAACCTCACTCGCCTGGCTCCAGCATATGCAGTCCAGTCAAATGCAAGGAAAATAAGGCCCTAATTATCAAAGCTGGCTGGAGGACTGCAGAAAGCAGAACCTAGGGTGAGAGGACGAGGATCAGGTGGAAGTGTGAGGAAGCAACCCTTTGAAGTGCATTTCCATCCCTCATTTGCAAAAGTATGGGTCTGACCCTGCGCCATTTGAAGAGAC
>PVJX010051657.1:0-10227 GCA_004027295.1 Dolichotis patagonum | reverse complement strand
CTTTTGATACTTAGCAGGGCAGTCATATGATGCAGGGTATTCAATGCCTTCATGTCTAAAAGTTTTATACTATTCTTTTTAAAGCTTTTATTTTGAGGAAGGAAAGGACATTTGTCTAAATGTAGATTTTAAGTTTTATAATTTCTTTTTCTTGTCATTCTAAAAACATGAATTTGTGAAGTAGAGTTTTGATGTTAGATTTTGACATTTAATATACTGGTAATTAGAATATTTTCTGTTAACTAGTTCATGGATTTTAAAAGGCAAGTACTCCTGTTAATCCATATGAACCTAATCTCCTTTTTAGCTTAATTTAAAAGAAAATATTGGGTTGGAGAGAAACAGTAAAGAAGTTATCCAGCATCCCTGTGTGCCAGCAGCAGCCCTGCTGGCTGGTGAGAACTAGGAAAGAGTCCATGTCTACCCCCCACACATACAGCTGGTGTGCAGGAGGGGAGAGGTGAAACTCCTGTCTACCCAAGCAACCAGCTGATTCAGAAGAGCACAGGCTGAGATGATAACAACTGAAGTAAGGAAGCAACTTAATACTTATATTGTTTGATTGACATTTCAGGCCTAAAGTTGATAGTCTAAGCAACTATTTAGAGGATGACAACAGGCAATATAGTAACTATTGTGGATAAAATAAAATAAAATGTTGAAATATTAAAATAAAAATAAAACTAACACTTTCCACCAAAGAACCCAGTGGTTAATATAGCAAGAAAAAGATATGAACTTGATAGATATTAAATACTTACAACCTAACTCACCAAAAGTTTAAGGTATATATGTATCAGTCACTTCCTTATTTCTAGGACCAAATGCTTGAGAAGTATGACTTAAAGGAAGAGAGATTTATTTTTGGTCCATGGTTTTTTGAAGATTCAGTCCATAGCTGGCTGCCTCCATGGCAAAGTCACATGTTTGGAAGGGCCTATGGGCGGAAAGTGCCTATTATGGCAACCAGAAGTAGAGAAAGAAGGGAGCAGGGTTAGGGACAAGAATATACCCCTCTGGGTACCTTACAGGTATTTGATGGTAAAAACAAAAGCAAACAAACCACATATATTCAATCACAAAATAAAGTCTCGATTTTAGAAAGTGTTTTCTAGGGCTAGGGATTTAGCTCAGCAGGCATAAGCACCTGCTTGGCAAGTGCGAGGTCGTGAGTTCGATCCCTGCTACCACAAAAAAAAAAAAAAAAAAAAAAAAAGTGAATAAAAAAAAAAAGAAAGTGTTTTCTAAACTTTATGAACAATTTTGATTTTCTTCATTTTAAAATTAATGGACTCCATATGCTAATATTTTTCTTATTCTAAACTTTTGTTTAAAACTTTGTTCTTTATTTTTCTCTTTCATTTTTTTTTCCTACAAGAACATAAGCTCTTAGGGGCAAAAGACATGCTTGCTCCTTTGGATACTTGCAGTTTTGGATAATTACTGAGTGGAGTGTTGGGCTACTCCATAAACTCTGCTTAGTTGTTTTTATGGAAACTGAAGTCAAGAAATAAACAGAAAAAAAGCCAAATTGACAGAACATAGAAATAGTGATCTTAACATCTGTATTAATGAAGGTAGCAGAAGACGGATGTTGGTATTTTCTCAAATCTGTTTTATCACAATGCTTTTCAAATCATCTCTTTTATTGTTTGAAAGCTGTTGTTCATGTTATCATGATTATAATGGTGTTTTATTTGTAGCTGACAAAACTATATAATTTAAAAGCTTCCAAGGTGTCCTTTAAAATAAAGGAATTTGATATGGAAAAACACTTAGTAGCTGAGCCTGGTGGTACACATCTGAAACCCCAGCACTTGTGAGGCTCAGGCAAAAGAATTCCTGTGAGTTTTAGACCAGCCTGAACTGCATAGCAAAATCCTGTTTCAGAAAAACCAAACCAAACAAAAAAACAGGAAAAAAAAAAACTCACTTAGAACCACACATATGTTATAGACTCAATGTTTGTATTCCTACAAAATTCAAATATTGAAGCTCTGTCCTCTAGGGTGATGATGTTGGGAGGTGAGGTTTTTGAAAGGTAACTAAAGTTAGATGAGACCTTGAGGGCAGAGATCCCAAGTGTCTTTATGAGTTCCAAGAGAACTTCTTTCTTGTAATTCTTTGCCGTGTAAAGATACACTGAAAAAGTAACAATCTGTATCCCAGAAAAGAGCTGTCACCAGAACCAGACCATGCTAGCAACTGATCTTAGACTTCCAACCTCCAGAAGGATGCAAAATAAATTTTTTGTTTTTAAAAGCCACTCAGTCTGTTTATTGTGGCAGTTCAGACTGATGGGGACAATTTCTGTTAAAAATCTTTCACTTTCTTGAAGGAAAAAAAGGAACACAGTGGAAGTTTTACCATCCTAGTGGGGTTAAGATCCAAGTGTAGCTAAGTGCATAATAGGTAACCAATCCTCTTGGTAGTAGCCAACACTCTGATAGAAAATTAATTTTCCAATATAACTGAAAGAAATATTGTTGTATTACAGCATTTTGATACGCTGAATTTATCTGCAATGTTTATATCTTATATTTTATAGAAATAAGAGCTTTAGTTTATGTTTATCAAATTAAAAATTGCCTCTAAGATTATTCAGTTTCCAAAACTTTATCACTGATTATAGATACAAGGCACTTCTATCACTTATTTTAAAGACTGTTTATTAACTTGTCTTTAGGCTAGTTCAGATTGCATACTGCTCAGAAATTAAGTGCTTTGGACAATTGGTAATTTGCATAATTATTGTTTTAGAGGTAATTCTGTAGGGAATAGGCTGTATCTATGAATATTTATAAACTGTCTGATTTATGAGCATAAAAAATAATGAGTATAAGGTATCATTATCTAGTTGTTTGAAAGATAATAAAAATATCCATAGAGAACCTTTGGTATGGCTCAAATGACTTTATCACTATTATCATACAAATGAAGGAGAAATTTTTCATTATTTATTCTTTCGCTTTCAGAACATAGTCCCTGAAATACTCAGCATCACACTTTGTGTTTGAAGCTATCAATATGTGCTGATACATATGTAATCCATATGAATGATATATGAGGTGTGACTGAAAAATATAATGAATGCTTAAATTAAAAAATTACAGGAAGAGACACATTATCAGTATTCTCAAAATACTTACCCCTCACCTTGCTGTGAACAAACTTACCCCATTATTCTTGCCACTTTCTGGAGCAGTTCTGGAGGACATTTTTTCATGAGTATTCTTAGTAACACTGTCATCACTGCCTTGATGTCCTGAATCAATTCAAAGTGTTTACCTTTCACAATTATTTTCAGTTGGAAAAAGAGCCAGAATTCAAATGGTCCCACAGAGAGTGAATAAGGTGGATAATGATACACCTTAATGTTTTGACAAGCCTGCTTTTCCACTGGATAGCACTATACAGCAGCGTTCACCATATTTTTTCAGCACATGTCATAAAGACACAGAAGATGATTTCCATAAATGCCTCAGAAAGTGGCAAGAATGATGGTGTAAGTTATTTAAGGGAGGGATTATTTTGAGGGACATTAATGGTGATGCATTGTTCAATACATTTTTTGCAAAAATTCAAACATTCATCATACATGTTGATCATGCTTTGAATGTATTTCTATTATAAGAGTTAATCTGGATCATGATCTTAACAACTTAATAATTGAAAATGTAATTTAGATCACTGTTTATTTTCGTGAACAAGGTTTTATTGAACCATAGTAGTGTGCATTCATTTGCCTGTTAACCTGTGGTTACTTTCATGCTATTACAGCTAGTCAAGCACAGTGTTCAAAGCCATGTTCTTTATCGAGAAATTCTGTGACTGATATTAACCATATAGATAGGATAATAAACAGGACAATGAAAAAATAAATGTTGATATAGTCATTCAATACATCACTATTCAGAAATATGAAGGAGCAAATTACTGAAACACGTAACAACAGGATGAATCAAAAATTTTGTACTGGATGATGGAAATCAGACACATGTCAATTTATGTAAAGCTCATGAAAAGGTAAAACTTGAAAGCTAGAAGCAGTCTAAATGTCCACCAACTGACAAAGAAAGAAAATGTAGCTTTCATACAATGGAGTATTATTCAGTTTAAAAATAAAAGAAGAATAAATACTTGACACAACTTATTCAACTGATACAAATGTGAAATGATATGTTAAGTGAAAGAATTAGACATAAAAGACCACTAATTGTCTCATTCTATATATATGTAAAATTTCCAAAGAAAGACAGAAACTAGATTGATGGCTGCTGGGGGCTGGAGGTGGGAATGAAAGCAGATCACGGGTATGTTAGTGAAATGTGAACCAAACCATGGTAGTATTTTCAGAACTCTACAAAGACACTAAAAATCATTTAATTCTATATGAGCAATGGGTGACCCATTTGATTTAAATATAAACAAAGCTAATACATGATGTTAAAATAAGAACATGGCTGTCTCTATGTGAGGGAGAAAGTCTTCAAGGGTAAGGAGAAGTAGGAAGTTTTTTAGGATGGTAGAAGTAACCCAGTGTTTTGATTGGGCTATTGTTATACATGCATGGTTGTAAGTGTCAAATTTTATGGATTCTACAGCTGTGAATTTTTTCAATCTGCATATTTTTAAAACATATAAATTATATCTTGAAAGAAAAAGTCACAATTTTAGACATTGTTGAGAAGGAAGAAATAGTGAGAATTGCCATATTAAATTTTGTGTAACTTTTTGAAGGATGAAGGAAATGGTTATGGAGGAAGATGCTGATTATATTGATTTTTATCTCATGTGAAATAATTTTTGTAACAGAAAAAACATTCTGGAACTTCAGGAGAAAGATGTGGGATTGACATAGGATGAGTTCAATTAGTAAAATGATGTAAAATTGTGCCATATATTTGGATAACATATTTCTGCCTCAGGAACAATTCCCATTTTTTAAAATACCAAAATCCCTAAAAGTTTCTTAAGCATATAGTGCACATCTTAGTGGATGTAGAATAATGGATCAATCTGTTGATGAATTAATCCATTGATGAATAGTAGATTAATCTGTTGATAATGTTAGAGCCTTCATGATTCAGTAACTTCTCAAATATCCATTTCTGAACTGTTATATTGAAAGCTAAGCCTCTAACGTAGGAATCTTGGGAGAAATACCGTACCCAAACCATAACAATCCCATGACATTTACTACAATGTAAAGTAAATAATTCTGGGGATTTATTTTGTGATGAAAGTTTAAGTACATGTACAATTATGTATTTTAAAACTTTTGTTTGGAAGAAAACCCATATTTTTGTGAATGAAATGTCAGAATATTTTGTCAAGTCATATGCCTACCTGATTTTGGATTTAGAAACATGTTTCCAGGAATTTTTGTGACATATGTATGAATGTAAAATATATTTATGCTTAAACACTGAAGTAATAAATATTGAAGAGTGGAACTGGCATGCTTTGGCATATAAAAGTGCTGTTATTCCTAAATATCACGTACATAATCTCAAGTTAGATTTGATGGATAAAAATTTCATTTGCTTTAAAACTTCATTTCCTTTTGTCCTACTCAAACAATTTTCTCTTTTTATTTTCATTTTTTACAGAAACCATTTCTTATTCTTCTTTTGCTTATATTATTGAGGAATAGCTAGATTTCTGAGGAAACTTATTCTTGTCATCTAAACTATTATGTTTATTATTATCTATCCATTTTTCATTTTATTATTTGTGGAATCAATCAAGTGGGAATATGTCTACATGTGCAAGAGATAAATAATAAAATGTTGATAATGTGTAATGGTGTTTTATTGCTATCACCATTTGTTATAATGCCTCTCTCATTGTAATTTTTTTTATTTTAAAGAGAATAAAATAAAAGAGAACAGAACAAAGCAAATCAGAACAGGACAATGTAAGAAACACAGCACTTCACAACAAGACAACAGGATATCAACAGTAGCTATCATAATGTCTCTTTTTTTCAAAATAATTGAGTATACCTTCATACACAATAATATCAAACACAACAAAATAGTATAAAACCATTCAAAAGAATGAAAGCATTACGGACTTCAAAGCCAAATAATAGAAAATGAACAGTGACTACTATAATATCTCATTTTCATCAGAAAAGTTGTCTATACAATCACACATAATAAAATCAAATAAAACACAACAGGATAGAACCAATCAAAACAGAAGAACAAAAGTATGGTAGGATTTCAACATAAGATGATAGTATATCAGCAATGGCTACCATAATTTATTATTTTCTTCAAAATAGCTATTCATACCATCACACATAATAATATCAAAGAAAACAGAATAAAACCAATCAAACAAATGAATGAAAGCATTATAAGACTTCAAAGCAAAATAATAGGAAACCATGATTACCATAATATATCCCATTATACTCAGAATAACTACCCCTACTATCTGACAGCATAAAATCTAACAAAATAATACAGAACAAAGCTAAACCTAACAAAGTTGTGTAAACAATGCAAGAGTTCAAGATAAGACAATAAGAAATTGACAGTAGTTTCCACCTTTCCCTCTCAGGTGTTTCTTCCCTTTGCTCTTATATTAACTATTTTGCTTTTGAATCCCATTGACTCCTTCTGTTTCTTATGCTAGCATTCTTGTGTGTGAGTTCAAACTGTTTCGCCCATAAACATGATCTCCAGTTGCATCCATTTACCTACAGGAGCCTTGAGATTATTCTACTTTATAGCTGGGTAGCTTCCCACTGCCTTAAATACTGTATCTTTCTTATCCATTCTGTGGTGAATGGGCAAGTTACTCTTGCTTTTTTGGGGGGGAGGTCTCCTGTCACATGGAACAATTGTTTTCTCTTCTTTGAGTTTCAGTCCATGAATTTCCTTTCCAATTAAATGTTTTTCTTATATACAGTATATTGATGGATCTTGTTTCTTGATTCATGCTCCCTCTGTTTCTTTATTTATTGCTGACCTGAGGCCATCTACATTACTGGTTGCAACCAGCATACATTGGTTTGTCTATGCCTTGCTATCCTTTTGTTGTTGGCCCTCCACTTTTACCCTTCATTCAGTTGCCTGTCTTATTGGGTGATCCTCCTCTGCTGCTATTCCTGGAACCATGGTCACCTTTGTCTCTCTCTCTAGAATATCCTTTAGCATTTTCTGTAGGGTTGGTTTGGTAGTTATGAAATCCTTCAGTTGTTCTTTATCTTATTTTTCCACCTATTTGAAAGATAGTTTTGCTGGGTAGATCAATCTGGGTTGGAAGTTGTTTTCTTTCAGAGTTTGAAACACTTCACTCCAAACTCTTCATGACTTAATGGTTTGTGTTGATAAGTCTGCTATAATTCTGATTTGTTTTTCTTTATAAGTGATCTCTTTTCTCTAACAGCTTTTAATACTCTGTTCTTGTGCTGAATTTCTGGGATCTTGATTATTTTATGTCTGGGTGTAGATTTACTTTGATTATGGCTAGTTGGAGTCCTATATACCTCATTAAGTTGTCTTCTATTATTTTTGTAAATATCCTTTTAATTTCATTTGTGTTGACCCCTGCTTCTTCACTGACACCTATCACTCTTGCAACCATTGAGTGGTTATTTCCTGATTCCTTGTTATTTTTAAGAGATCTTTCCTTTCACGATCACTAGCTGCAGTCCTATCTTCAAGAGTTGAAAGTATATCTTTAGTCTCTTTCAAATGGTTTTGCCAGCTTTTGATTGAATTTTTAATTTCTGGAATCTCTCTTTGAATCTGTTTCATGCACTGTAATTCCCTTCTGCATTCATTCAAGATTTCCATCATTTTCCTATGTTCCTCTTTTTTGTCTCTGTCTCCTTTAGACCTGCTGAACAATTCTTTTAGTATGTTAGTGATTTCTTCTTTTACGTGAGACACTATGTCTGATTTGACTGCTTTTACTATCTCATGAAGTTGTCTCCTTACTTCAGTTGCTATCCTTTCAGAGATTTCAGGTGTGTGACTTCTGTTTTTTTCCATGACTCTATCTCCCAGACTTATTCTGTGTGGGCTAAAGGTCTGAGCTTGCCTTTTGCTCCTTTGTCTTGACATTGCCCTGGGTTCCTCCCTACAAACTGATTGATGGCCCCAGGCACTTCCCAGGTTGGCTGCCCCTAGGCAGTGTAGGGGGATGGGACAGGCACTGGATTCCTCTAATTCCAGATTTACAGGAGGTAGCAAGGCATGCAGTGAGTTTCTCCAGACCTGTGCAACTACACTGGAGCTTTGCTGATGATCAGGGTGCATGGAGGTGGGGTTGCTTCTCTGGGCCTGTATTTCTACACTGGGACTGCCACAATGCTAGCAGACACACAGAGGTGTGTTTGTCTGATTCAGCTAATGGGAAATGGCTGCCCTAGGGAACCATGGGCCTCCCATGGTGGCCTACTGATGCACAGGGCTTACCAGTCTGTGTGTTCCTGCTCTGGTTGGCTACTTGCAGGGAGGAACCTTCTGGTGGCACCTCCTTGAAGGTAAAGGCGGATCTGCTGGTTCTCTCTGCCCACACTAGCTGCCTACAGGACGTGGCCTTTTGGTAGTGGTGCACAGCAGGCCAAGGTGAATCTGTCTGTGTCCTCTGCCCGTGCTGGGCACACGGAGGAAAGGGCCTTCTGATGATAGCGCCCAGCAGGCAGAGGTGATCTTCTGGTTCTCTCTGCCTGCTGTGGGTGCATGGAGGAAAGGCTGTAATGTTTCTGAGGAGCCGTAGTAAAAGAGCTGCTTCTCTTCCACCCTTGGAAAATTATTAGAACTCTTCATCCTGATGAGTAAGTTGGATTGATTATCCAGTTATCTTCAGATTATTACTTAACCTTTATCAAATGTTTCCATATGTTTTCATGGTCAAGCCAGAGGAAAAAAATTGAAATTCGTTTTAAATTTTACCTTATTTTGCATTCCTGATACTCCATTTTTGGAATTTTCTTCTGTTCAAAAATTCCCCAGTATCCTAATGCTGTCTTTCTGTTTTTGGGCTATGTTTTGTGTTAATAATAGTGCTCAGTAATTTCTTTTATCTTTTAATGGCCCACTCTCTCTCTCATTAGAACCCTATCCCATACTCTGAACCTCTCAGCATCAGTAGATGTTAAAAATTTCACACAGACTTTACAGAGGGAACTACTTCTCTTAGTGCTTCCCAACCATGTACCCTCAGGGATCCAGAAAATACCAAAAGATCTCAATTGTGTCTTTTCAAACCTATTTTTTGTCTTGCTTTTGAATGGCCTGAACCTTGGATTACTCTACTGCTGTTGAGCTGACATAGATATCGCCTTATGCAACTTAATTTCCTTCATAAAGCCCTACTCTGTTTTCACTTCTACTTTGTATTTCTTGTCTTCTTTCATCTGGATTTATATTTTTCATTAATATGTTTGTGATACATAGTGAATACATTCAACACAGAGAATTGGTAAAGTATATATCTCATCTTAACCTTTTTTATTTTTATTTTTCCTTCCCTGCCTCATCCTGTCCCTCTATTTCTAGAATCCTGTCCTATTTGTAACTGTTCAAACTTCATGTCTCCTATTTTTTATTTTGTATTTTGCTTTTTAAATTATTTATACTTATATGAGAAATCATGCAATATTTAACCTCCTGAGTCTGATTTGTTTCACTTAGCATTATCATCTCAAAATTAATCTGTTTTCTAAAAAATGACAAATGTATCCTTCTTCATATCTATGTAGTAGTCTAGTATGCCACTGTATATATAGTCCAGATTTTTTTTCTTCATTCATCTGTTGATGAGCATATAGACAACTTCCAAGATTTAGCCATTGTGAATTGTGCCACTATAAACATGGGTGTGCATGTATTAATGTACTATGAAGTCTTTAACTCATTTGGAAGCATACTTTGAAGGGGAATAGCTGGATCAAATGAATGAATTTTAGTTTTTTAAGGGAATCTGCATACTAATTTCCATAAGGATTGTACTAGGTTACATGCCTACCAAAAATGTAAAAGTGTTTCATTTTCCCTGCAGTCTTGTCAGCATTTGTTATTGTTTAATTTCTTTTTTTTAAATTTTATTTTAAAAGGGAGTATAATTAAACACAACAAAACAGAACAGAACGGGACATAAGAAACCATAAATTTCGAAGCTAGACAACCAGAGATCTTCACTATCTGTCATATTGTCTCTTGTTTTCTTCCAAATGGTTGTCCTTATCTTTGCATATGGAGA
>PVJX010051656.1:0-10227 GCA_004027295.1 Dolichotis patagonum | reverse complement strand
CCAACTGGTTGTTCAAAAGGTTGTTATTTAATTTCCATGTATTTATGCCAGTTTTGTAATTTATTTTGCCATTTATTTCCAATTTCAGAGCACTACTGTCAGATAGTATTTATGGGATAATTTCAAAACCTTTGCACTTACTTAAGAATGTTTTATGGGATAATATATGGTCTAATTTGAAGAATGTGCCATGCACAGCTGAGAAGAAAGTGTTTTCTGATGTGTTTGGGTGGAACACTCTGTAAACAAATACTCAGTCCAATTGCTTGCAGGTATGATTTGAGTTCTATTGTTTCTTTGCTTACTTTTTGTCTAGTTGATCAATCTCTTTGTGACAATGGGTTGATAAGGTCCCCTGTAATAATTGTGTTCTTGTGTATTTGGTTTTTCATGTCCTTTAGTATCTGTCTTATATAGTTGGGTGCTCCTGTGTTTGGTGCATATATATTCATAATTGTTAGTTCTTCCTCTTGAATTTTTCCACTTATGAATATGTAGTGACCTTCTTTGTCTCTTTCAATAATTTTAGGTTTGAAGTTCATATTGTGTACAAATACAGTAGTTACCCCTGTTCTTTTCTGGGTTCCTGTTGCATGGAATAGTGTTTTCCATCCTTTGACTTTTAAAATATGAGTTTCTTTTTGAGTCAGTTATGTTTCTTGTATGCAGCATATTGTGGGATCCTGTTTTGTGATCCATTCTGTCAACATGTTTCTTTTGATATGTGAATTGAGAACATTTACATTTATGGATATCACTGCTATGTACTGGCTTGACTTTACTATGTTGTGTTACTATTGTTTGTTTCCTGCTTTTCTCCCTTGTTTACTTTCTTATCCAGCCTGGTGATTTCTCTCTGTTGAGGATATGAATTTCTTTAGTTTTTCTTTGCCACGGAAGTATCTTGTTTCTCCATTAAATTTGAAAGACAGTTTTAGTGGGCACATCAGTCTGAGTTGAAAGATGTTTTTCTTTAGGAGTTGAAATACTTCACTCCAAGCTCATCTTAACCTGAAGGTTTGTGCTGAGAAGTCTGCTGTGATTCTAACAGGCTTTATAGGTGAGTTGTGTCTTGTCTCTAACAGCTTTTACTATTCTGTTTTTATGCTGTATGTCTAAAATCTTAGTATTATATGTTTGTTTGTAGGTTTATGTTGGTTATGGCTCTTTGATGTTCTATATGCCTCACTTATTTGTATATCCAAAATTTTCCCCCATGCTTGGGAAATTTTCTGCCACTACTTCTTGAACAGCTTAGCTATGTACTTTGCATTGTGTCCTGCCTCCTCACTGATGCCTATTTCTCTAACATTGTTTCTCCTGGCATTACCTTTTTTTTTATTTTCAAAAAGAAAAAAGAAGCAACCAAACAAAAGAGAAAGAGGGTAGCAAGAATATAGAATTCCAAAGGGGGGAAAAAAAACTACACCCACAACAAAACACAAACAAAAACAAAAACAAAAATACTAAGAAATCTCCACTTGATAAGTTATATACTGTCATCATTGGAAATAGTTGTTCAAGTTACAAAGTTAAAACATATAAGTACACATTCAAACAATGAGACTGGTAACAGTTCTGCTCAACATTCTAACAAAAGCAGTAATATGGTCATCTATCTTACACACTTAAACACACATGCAGTTATATCCATTTGAGTACTTTCTTTTCTTCTCATTTTTACAGTAGGAATTTCACATTTTGGGTTTTCTTACTCCTACAATTCTTATTACTTTTTACACTAGAGACACAATATGATATTTATAAATATGATTTTTATTTATTTCACTAATTAGGATAGTCTCATGTGGGCTCCATTTCCCTATGAAGGAGACAAGATCATCCTTTTTAATAGCTGAGTAATATTCCATTGTATAAAAATACCACATCTTTTTCATCCACTCTGCAGTGGATGGGCATATTGGTTGTTTCCAAGATTTAGCTATTACAAATTGTGATGCTATAAACATGGGTGCATATATATCACTGTGATATGAAGTTTTCAGTTTCTCTTGGAAAATACCAAGCAGGGGGATAGCTGGGTTGAATGGAGCTTCTAATCCTAGGGTTCTGAGAATTCTCCATATTGATTTCCATAGTGGTTGCACCAGTTGGCACTCCCACCAAAAGTGGAGCAGGGTTCCTTTATCCCCAAAGCCTCACCATCATTTGTTATCAGTTGATTTCTTGATGGCAGGTAGTCTTTTTCGTGTGAGATGATATCTCAATGTTGTTTTAATTTGCATTTCTCAAATGAACAGTGATGGTCAACATTTCTTCATGTATTTGTTTGCCATTTGTATATCTTCATATGAAAACTGTATGTTCATCTCAGCTGTCCTTTTTGGAGAGGTTCTTTGAATTTGGGAGGGTTGCTGTTTTTCAATGATTTACATGTTCTTGATATAAGTCCTTTTTCTGAGGGGTTGCTGGTTAAAATTCTTTCCCAACCTGTGTGTTTTCTTTCCACTCTGATGGTGATTCCTTTTGAAGTGCACAAACTTTTCGATAATAGGAGATCCCAGTTGTTGATTCTCTGAAGTGTTTCCCATGCAATTTGAGTTTTGTTCATGAATTCTCTGCCTACACCTATGTCTCCAAGATTTCTAACTACCATATCTTCCAGTAGATTTAGTATTTCTGTTTTAATGTTTAGGTCTTTGATCCATTTAGACTTTAGTTTTGTGCCTGGTGATAGGCATGGATCTAGTTTTCTTCTTTTTAATGTGGAGAGCCAATTTTACCAACACCATATATTATAGTGGTTATCCTTCCTCCAGTGAATATATTTAGCCCCTTTGTCAAATATCATTTGGCTGGGTGTCTTTGTACTTATATTTGTAGCTTCTGATCTGTTCCATTGATTTTCAGGTCAATTTCTTTGCCAGTACGATTTTGATTTTATCACTGTGGTTTTGTAGTACAGTTTCAAGTGAGGAATTGAGATGCCTCCTGCCTTGCCATTATTGCTCAGAATTGCCTTTGCTATTCAAGGTTTCTTCTGGTTCCAAATGAATTTTAGGACTGTTTTCTCGAGATCTCTGAGGTATATCACTGTATATTGATTGGGATTGCATTAAATCTGTATAACAGTTTGGGCAGTATGGCCATTTTCACGATGTTGGGTCTTGTTGCCAAGAGCATGGAACATCTTTCTATTTTCTAATATTCTTTTCAATCTCCTTTTATACCATAGTATACTTTTCAGTATATAGGTCTTTTACATTTGCAGTTAGGTTTATTCCTAAGTGCTTCATTTTTTTAGATGTTATTGTGAAGGGTGATATTTTCATAATTTTTCTCTAGGTGAGGTTCTTGTTTGTGTAAAGGAATGCTATTGATTTTTGAGTATTGACTTTGTATCCAGCTACACTGCTGAATTTGTTTATTACCTCTAGGAGTCTTTTAATGGAAATTTTTGGTTCTTCTATTTAGAGTATCATTTCATCTGCAAATAGTGATCATTTAATTTCTTCCTTTCCTATCTTTATTCATTTTATTTCTTTCTCTTGTCTGATTGCCCTGGCTAGTGTTTCCAGAACTATATTGAATAGGAGTGGTGATAGTGTTCATCCTTGTCTTGTTCCTGATTTTAAAGTGAAAGCTTTCAGATTTTGTTCATTTTGTATAATACTGACTGTTGGTTTGTAATAGATGGCCTTTATAAGTTTGAGGTAGATACAATGTATTCCAAGTTTCTGAAGGGTTTTTATCATGAATATGTGTTGGACTTTATTGAAAGCTTTTTCTGCATCTGTTGAGATGATCTGTTTTTTTTTTTTTTTGGCTCTGTTGATGTGGTGTATTGTATTTATTGATTTGCATATATAAAAGCATCCCTGCGTTCCTGGAATGAACCACACTTGGTCATGATGTATAGTCTTCTTGATGATTTGCTGCATTCTATTTGCTATTATTTTATTGAGAATCTTTGTGTCTATGTTCAGTAGTGGCATTGGCCTATAGTTCTCCTTTTTGGTTGGGTCTTTCTCTGGTATTGGTATCAGAGTAATACTTGCCTCCAGGAATGTTTTAGGGAGGATTGCTTTCTTTTCAATTTTATTGAAGAGTTTAAGGAGTATTGGTATCAAGTCTTCTCTCAAATTCTTATAGCATTCAGCTGTGAATCACTCAGGAAATGGGCTTTTCTTTGTTGCTAAGTTTTTCATTACATTTTCAATTTCAATGCTGACATTGGGTTATTCAACATTGCTATATCTTTTTGGTTGAGCTGTAATAGTTCATATGTTGCTAGAAATCTGTCCAATTCCTCTGTATTTTCCTCTCTATGTGAGTAGAGATTTTCAAAGCAAATGTTCATGATCTTTTGAATTTCCATGCGATCTATAGTAATTTCCCCCTTTTTGGTCCTTATTGCATGAATTTTGGTTTTTTTCTTTGTTTTTCTTTATAAGATCAGCTAGAGGTTTCTAAATTTTGTTTATTCTCTCAAAAAACAGCTTTTTGATTCATTAATTTTTTGTATTTTTTTTAGTGTTAATTGTATGGATTTCTTCTCTAATCTTTACAACGTCCTCTCTTCTATTTGCTTTAGATTTAAATTGCTCTTTTTTTCTAGCACCTTGAAATGCAGCATTAGATTGTTTAATTGTGCTCATTCTGTTTTCTTGATATGACAATTTATTGCTATATATTTCCCTCTAAAGACTGCTTTCAATGCATCCCACATATTACAATAGGTTGTTTCTGCATTTTCATTGAATTGTAGGTATTAGTTTATTTCTTCTTTAATTTAATCTGTAGCCCACTGGTTGTTCAAAAGTTTTTTTTTATTTTTTTTCCATGTATTTGTGGCAGTTTTGCAGCTTCTTTTGCCATTAATTTCCAATTTCAGTGAGCTATGGTCAGATAATATGCATGGGACAATCTCAATACCTTTGCATTTACTTAAAAATGCTTTATGGGATAATATATGGTCTATTTTTGAGAATGTCCCATGGGAAGCTGAGAAGAATGTGTATTCTGATACATTTGGGTGGAACACTGTAAAAATCTACTAAGTCCAGTTGCTTGCAGGTATGATTCAGTTCTATTATGTCTTTGTTGATTTATTGCCTAGTTGATCTATCTCTTTGTGACAGTGGGCTGTTAAGGTCATCTGTAATAATTTTTTCCTGTGTATTTGGTTTTTCATGTCCTTTAGTATCTGCATTATATAGTTGGGTTTTCCTGTGTTTGGTGCATATGTATTTATAATTGTTAATTCTTCATCTTGAATTTTTCTACTTACGAGTATGTAGTGACCTTCTTTGTCTCTGTAAATCATTTTAGGTTTGAAGTTCACATTGTCTGCAAATATAATAGTTACCCTTGCTTTTTTCTGGGTTTCTCTTGCATGGAATACTGTTTTCCTTCCTTTGACTTTTAATCTATGAGTTTCTTTTTGAGTCAGATATGTTTCTTGTATACAGCCTATTGTGGGATCCTGTTTCTGGATCCATTCTCTCAACCTGTTTCTTTTGATATGTGAATTGAGCCTATTCACATTTATGTATATCACTTATATGTACTGGCTTGTCTTTGCCATGTTGTGTTACTGTTGTTAGTTTCCTGTTTTTCTCCCTTGTTTACTTTCTTGTCCAGCCTGGTGATTTCTTTCTGTTGTTTTTCTGGAGATTGTAGTCATTTTTATCTCTACCTAGGATGCCCTTCAGCACTCTTTCTTAGGTTGGTTTGGTGGATATGAATTTCTTTAGTTGTTCTTTGTCACGGAAATATCTTGTGTCTCCATTAAATTTGAAAGAAATTCTTGCTGGGTTGCTCAGTCTAGGTTCAAATTTGTTTTCTTTTCAGGCTTGAAATACTTCACTCCAAGCTAGTCTTATCCTGAAATTTTGTGCTGAGAAGTCTGCTGTGATTCTAATAGGCTTTCCTTGATAGTTTAGTTCTGTCTTTTCTCTAACAGCTTTTAGTAAAGTTTTTATGGTGTATGTCTCAGATATTAATAATTAGATGTCTGGGTGTAGGTTTATGTTGATTGTGACTGTGTGGCATTCTATAAGACCCACTTATTTGTATATCCGATTTCCCCCCATTTTTGGGAAATTTTCTGCCATTATTTCTGTGAACAGCTTAGCCATATCTTTTGCATTGTCTCCTACCTCCTCACTAATGCCTATTACTCTAACATTGTTTCTCCTGACATCATCTTGTAGTTGTTGGATTGTCATTTCCTGCTGCTTTGTTGTTTTTATAAGTTCTTCCCTTTCAAGATCGCTATCTGCAATGCTCTCCTCAATGTCCAAAATTCTAACGTCAGCTTCATTTAAACAGCTTTGCAGGCTTTCAGTGAAATTTTTTTTCTTACATATCTCTTTCAATTTGTTTCATAGATTCTGCTTTTTTTCTGCATTGTTACTTCAAAGTTTCAATAAATTTCCCATGCTCCTGTAGTTTCTTATCTATTTCTTCTCTAGCTATTTTGAACAGCTCATTTGCTAAGTTTGTTACTTTTGTCATTACATAAGTTATTATTTCTAATTTGAGCTCCTCTATAGCCTCATGGATTTGTTTCTTTACTTCATTTGCTATCTTTTCAGAGATTTCTGGTGTACGACATTTAGGGTCCTCTATTTCATTACCACCTGCATTTGCCCCTGATGGACTAGATGTTTGGGATTCCATTTTGCCTTTTTGTTTAGTCATTTTCACCTTTTGGGTGAATTTCTGGTCTTTCTATTCTAACAGTCACAACTTTCTGCAGTGTGTGTTTCAGGGTTCTAATGTGTGGTTGATATTTTTAAAATTGCTGGGTACCACAATGAAGAGCAATTCCAGTCTCCTGAATTGCTCCTACCATGCCTGTTGGGTGAGTCCTATATTCTTTCTGTGATAACTCATCCAGAAGTGTTGATTTAGGGCAACTCTTAGTCCCTGCTGTTGTTCTATCTTCAGGTTGTTGCAGGTCACCAAGTCTCCTTGGCTATAGTGTTTGTGTCTGCTGAGACCCTACTGTGTCACTGGAGGTCTCATAAGTTCTTTTAATTTCCTCTAAGTTGGGGTGGGATGATATTGGCACACTCCTCAAGCTGTCTTATGTTCTCTGTGTGGGGTAGGGGGTTACCCAATCTCTTGCCAGGTTAGCCAAGGTCTTACACTTGGAGGGAGTTTCACTTCCACTCCTATTTACCCACTGCAGACCTCTATTTTATGAGGCAAACTCACCACACTTACTGAAGCTTGATGAGGTCTTCTTTTTGGGTGAACAGTTCTTGAGCCTCTCATAGAGCCAGCATGGTAGTCCACAGTAGTCCAATGTTCCCAGAGAGAGGACAAGTCCCGCAGATGGGGTCCCTGGTAGCTCAAGCCTGTGGCAGGCTTCCCAGATGTTCCTGGAGAAGGGATGGGGCCCTTCAGTGGCAGTCCCAGGCACCTCAGGCAAGCTGCCACTGGTCCACTCAATGTTCCCAGTCCCAAACAGCCCAGGCCGAGCTACTGGTTTCCATGAGGTTCCCTACGGGAGAAGGGCGGGCCTACCAGTGCCAAACAGCCCAGGCCAAGATGCTGGTCTCCACGAGGTTCCCTGAGTATGAATGGTGGTCCTAGCAGTCCAAAATGTCCCAGGCCAAAATGCTGGTCTCGTGAAATTTCCAGCCCCATACAGTCTTGGCATCATCTTGAAGCTGCTGGATTGTCATTTCATGCTGCTTTGTTGTTTTTATAGGTTCTACCCTTTCAAAATTGCTATCTGCTGTCCTGTCCTTAAGGTCTGAAATTCTATCCTCAGCTTCATTTAAATGGTTTTGCAGGCTTTCAATACAATTTTTTTCTTGCATATCTCTTTCCATTTGGTTCATAGATTCTGCTTGCTTTCTGCATTGTTCATTCAAAGTTTCAATCAATTTTCCATGCTCCTATAGTTTCTTATCTATTTGTTCTCTAGCTATGTTGAGCAACACATTTACTAATGTTGTTACTTTTGTCTTTACATAAGATATTATTTCTAATTTAAGTTCCTCTATAGCCTCATGGATTTGTTTCTTTACTTCATTTGCTATCTTTTCAGAGTTTTCTGGTGTATGACTTTTAGGATCCTCTATTTCAGTATCACCTGTACTTGCCCCTGATGGAGTAGATGTTTGCAATTGCATTTTACCTTTTAATTTAGTCATTTTCACCATTTGGGTAAATTTCCATTCTTTTTACTTCAGCAGTCACAACTTTCTACAATGTGTGTTTCAGGGTTCTACTGTGTGGTTGATGTTTGTCAAGTTGCTGAGTACCACAGTGAATAGGACATCCAGTCTCCTGAATTTCTCCTACCATGCCTGTTTGGTGGGTCCTATATTCTTGCTGGGCTAACCAACCCAGAAGTATTGATGTAGGACAACTCTTAGTTCCTGCTGTTGTTATATCTTCAGGTTGTTGCAGGTCACCAGGTCTCCCTGGCTATAGTGTTGTGTCTGCTGAGGGCTTCTGTGTCACTGGGAGTCTCATAAGATCTTTTAATTTCCTCTAATTGAGAGCTGGTGATATTGGCACACTCCTCAACCTGTCTGATGTTCTCTGTGCGGGAGAAGGGGTTACCCAATCTCTTGCTAGGTTAGCCAAGGTCTTACACTTGGAGGGAGTTTCACTTCTGCTCCTATTTACCCACTGAAGCCCTCTATTTTATGAAGCAAACTCACCACACTTACTGAAGCTTGATGAGGTCTTCTTTTTGGGTGAGCAGTTCCTGAGCCTCTCATAGAGCCAGCATGGTAGTCCATGCACCATTTGCTGAGAATAATTTCTTATTCTCATTTTACTATTAACTAGCTTTGTAGATGTTGATTTTGGATTATGCATGTGTGTGTATAATTTTGAACTTTTTTCTGTTACTTAGGATTTTATTCTGGTGGCTGCAGTTATAATAATTCCAAAAATGTGTAACTTGCAGTTTACTTAGGCTATCTGAATGAAAATACTCATGTAAAATGAATAATTCATTTTTCTTTTCCTTTCATTGAGTACTCAAAAACCTTTATTGATATTTTTGCTGTTATTTGAATTCAGTAATTCTCTATCATTTTATCTTCCACCAATTTAAGATAGTTAATTAACTCTCTTCAACTATTTATGTAAGCTCAATTTCTTTAATTTTTTGAGATATAATATATTACTATAATATTCACCAATTAAAAATATGCAATTCAATGGTTTTGTTATTAAAGTAGACACATTTATGTGGTTGAGACAACATACTTGATACCAACTATGCAAAGCAAGAGAGGTTCATTTGGTTCATAGTTTCAGAGATTTCAGTTCATGATTGGTGGTTCCAAGGTACATATATCATGGCAAAGGACCATGGGAGTGAAAATCTGCTAAACCCATGGCATCCAGGAAGCAGAGTGAAACCAAGAAAGACACAGCAAAAGATATACCCTTCAAAAGCACACCAGCAGCAGCTCACCCCCTTCAACTGAGATCAGAGCAATGCCATGATCCACTCACCATCACAAAGCCCCAACTTTTGAACACATCAGCTTTTGGAGGATATTTGTAATCAAACCATAACATTTATATTCACAGAATTATATAAATGTCACTAAAATTTAAGGTTATATAATTTTAATCACCCCAAAATGAAAGTCCATTTCTGTTAGTATTCTCTCCTCATTGTTCTCCATCCCAACCTCTAAAAGCTTCTAATTACTTTCTCTATGGATATTTTATTCTGGAAACCTCTATGCTTGTATAATTATGAATGTCACCTTTTGTGCCTTGTGTATTTAGTTTAGCATGCTTCTGAGGTTTATCCATGAGGTACACTATAACAGTACTTTATACATTTTTATTATAGCATTCTATTGTATTGATATATAAAATTTAGTTTACCAATCATTATATATATATATATATATATATATATATATATATATACACACATGTAGGTTGTTTCCACTTTGAGGTCATTATGAATAAACTTTCTATGGTTGTTCTTGAGCAGGTTTTTTGTATGAACATAGTGTTAGTTATTTTAATTTGATACATACAGTTTAGAATTAGCATTTTGAGGAATTGTCAATCTGCTTTCCAAAGTGGTTGCACTACAGTATATACCAAACAGTAATGTATAAGGATCATAGTTTCTCTAGATCCTTACCCACACTTGATATTTTCTATTTGTTTGTTTAAATTACAGCTACTCTAGTGTGTGAAATGGTATGTCACTGTGCTTTTAATTGGTGGTTAATTCCTAATGATGTCAAACATATTTTCACT
>PVJX010051655.1:0-10227 GCA_004027295.1 Dolichotis patagonum | reverse complement strand
TGATCATTTTCTGTTATTCGGTTCAGAAAGCCCTGTAATTCTTTCACTATATGCATGGCTTTATTCTATTGTGTTATGTTTGATATTATTGTAATTGAAACTATGCTCAACTATAGCAGAGTAAGAGATATGGTGTTAGATACTGTTGATGTCCAGTTGACTTAATGTAAAGTACTGTGTTGCCTATGTTGTCCTCTTCGGATCTGCTCTGTACTGCCCCCTTTTGTTTTATTCTCTTTTAAATAAAAAAAACACAAAAAAATAAATAAATAAAAAGTGGTATTGTTATACAATGGAGAACTACTCAGCTACAAAGAAGGATAAACTTCAGACTATCATAGGTAAATGGATGCAGCTTGATACCATACTCATAAGTGAAATAAATCAGACCCACATGTGTGAGAAACTTGAAGATTAAGTTCTAAGATGTACAGTAGATATTGTGAAATGGAAAGATATTGTTCAATAGGAAAAAAGAACTAGAAAGAATGAAAGGGAAAAGTACAGTAGGCAAAAAGAAAAAATGGAAGTCAGTTTTTTATTAGCGTATATTAGATTAGTTAAAAAAAGAAGGTTTCTCCTAATATTGACTGGAGAAATTTTATGCCTATGTCTCTTTTTCTTTTTCTTTTTTTTATTTTAAAGAGAATAGACAAAAGAGGGCAGAACAAAGCAGATCAGAACAGAACAAAATAAGCAACACAGCACTTTACAATAAGACAACCAGACATTAACAGTAGCATCAAAATATCTCTTTCTCTGGTATAGTTGAGCATAGATTCAAATACAATATTATCAAACATAACATAAAAATATAAAACCATTCAAAAGAATAAAAGAATTACAGAGCATTCTGAACTGAATAACAGATGATGATCAATGGCTACTATAATATCTCATTTTCAATAAAAATTTTGTTTATATTATCACATATATTAAAATCCCAATAAGACACAACATGATAGAACCATCGGTTCTATAGAAGAATAGAAGCATGGTAGTACTTCAAAGCAAGACGATATTAAATCAGCAATGGCTGCCATAATGTTTTGTTTTCTTCAAAACAGCTGTTCATACCATCACACATAATAAAGTCAAACAAAACAGAATCAAACCATTCCAACTGATGAATGAAAACGTTGAAAGGCTTCACAGCAATGAAATGGGGAATCATGATTACCATAAAATCTTACTTACTCTTACCAACTCTTATACTAGTGAGACTATACGGCATTTACACATGTGAGTTTGGTTTATTTCGCTTATGAGTATGATCTTAAGTTGTGTCCATTTATTTATAAATATCTTAATGTGATCATTCTTTATCACTGAGTAGTACTCCATTGTATAAAATACCACAACTTTTTTATCCATTCCTCAGTTGATGGGCACTTAGGTTGTTTCCAAGATCTGGCTATTACAAATTGTGGTGCTATAAACATGGGTGCACATATATCACTGTGGTAAGATGTTTTCAGATCTTCTGGGAATATGCCTAGAAGTGCAATAGCTGGGTCAAATGGGACTTCCAAACCTAGCTTTTTGAGGAATCTCCAGACTGACCTCCACAGTGGTTGCACCAGTCTACACTCCCACCAACAGTGTAGAAGATTTCCTTTTTCCCCACAGCCTCTCCAACACTTGTTGTTGGTAGTGTTTTCTATCCTGGCCATTCTTTCTGGAGTGAGATGGAATCTCAGTGTGGTTTTAATTTGCATTTTTCTAATGACTAATTAGATGAAGAACATTTTCTCATGTATTTATTTGCCATTTGTATTTCTTCATCTGAGAAGTGTGTATTCATTTCAGATGCCCATTTTTGGATTGTATGCCCATATCTTGTAGCCTGAGCAACTACTTTAGAGATAACAACTTGTGATGTGTTAACTATTGTTATTCTCCTATTATTTTGCTATGTAACTTTGTTTTACTTTTTTCCTATAAAATAAAAAATTAAAAAAGAATGGAAGTGAATCATGCAATCATCTGGGAGAAGAGACTTTCTGACAGAACAGTGAGTACAAACATTCTGAGGGTAGATTTTCCTTCCGTGTTTCTGGATTTTGACTTCCTTCTGAATAAAAGTGGAACCACTAAAAGGAACAGTAACAGAGAGCTGACCCGTGTTGCCGTGTGTTTCATATTATTTTTCTAGGAATTGATTGAACACAGAGTACAACAAGACAGAAGCACCTAAAGCATGAAGTTACAGCATCCACTCAAACAGGAGGACTTTCACAGGAGAGAAACAAGCTTGGAAGGAAGAAAGATCAGATTTTGGATCCCTGATAAGGTGGAGCCCACAGAATTTCCTGATAGATAGCATTGGGGTGGGAAAGAAAGATTCCAAATTTGATGGTCTGATCATCGTTTCATGCCTAAATCTTGAAACCTGATCAACTACTTTTAAGATAAAAATATGCAATATATTAATGAATGTTAATTTCCTCCCTTTTTTGAAATTTTGTAATGTTTCTATCCTCTTGTTTGTTTTGCTTTTTAAAATTTCAAAAAAAATTGGAAGTCAACCATCTGGAAGAATAAAAGTGACTCACATGAACTCTGAGGGATTGTTCAGTTCATTTCCAGATGTGCTAATTGTGAAAGATTTATTTTCATTCAAGGAACTTCTCATATGGTTAAAGTTAGACATATAAATCAGAGTCAGGGAAAAGGACTGAGCCAAAAGTGTAAACATAGAAACTATATATACATGACTGGAAAAACTCTGCCAGTCTCTGGCACCTCTATACCCACTTACCTGAGTTTTTCTGTCCTTCATTCCTTTCATTACCTCCTTCAAACCTCATTCATATTTTTAAGAGCTTAGTCTCTCCCTCCTCATTTTTTTCAGACATAAAAACTCAAACCTTCTGATGATCATGGTACACCGGAGACCCTTCCCTGTATTGCATGTACTCTTCTTAGTGGGCACATTTGTAAATAAACTCTGAAATCTTATGTTCACTCACCATTCAACCTTGAACCAAGAACACACATTTTTCTTTAAGCAATACCTAGTTAAGTACTAGAAAGAAATATAGAAATTATTTATGGTACCACAAAAGCCCCATGTGTCTGATAACACCTCTGATAGGAATCATTGCCACTGGAACACAAGCCTATACTTTAGGAGACACTATATAATTAATGAAGCAGTGAAATAGAAGTAGAAAATTTTGCCCATGCAGATAAGTGATTGTCCCAAACATGAGCTATGTATATTCAGCTCATTCAATTGTGGTCTGGTCAGAAGAGGTAGGTAACTGGGCATATGACATGGAAGGGTATGTCTCACTGCCAAGATCCCTCCTTCACTCTGCTTTCTGGCTGCCATAATGTCAGCAGGTCCCCCATTGTCCTCTGCCATGCTGTCTCTTCTTTGGAGTTGTCAACAATGAACCACAATATACAGCTCTTCTTTTAAATTGCAAGCGTCATCTATTGAGTCCCAACAACAAGAAAGTAACTAAAACATATTTGTGGTTGTTACTGTGACTGTTACCTGATCATGTAGTTAACAAGAGTTTGGGATTAGTTTATGGGAGGAATTTGAAAATTTTTGGAGATGCCAGCTAGAGGCCATAGAATGCTGTGAGCCAAGATTGATGGGAGATTCTGATTGGAACTGAGAAAAATCAGAATGTGATGTAAGTGCAGAGTATAAAATCCATCCTTTGGAGGTTTTAATTGGTAATGAGGAATCTGCTAGTATTTGGGTACAAGGTCATGTGTGTTACACTCTGGCTTAAAGAAAAAAATTGTCTACATTTTGCTCCTGTCCTGACATTTTGCAGGAGACTAAGATCAAAGCTAATGGATTAATTATCTGAGAGAGGAAATTTAAAATTATATATAGATAACAATACCCTAATTCTTTTCAAATAAGGATTGTAAAGTCAGCTATTTCCTTGCTTTCTTAACCCTCTATTGCTGTTTCTCCACTGCAGCTACTTTTGAATGACACATTTTGTGCTTTTACCTGAGCAATTTAATCACCTCAAAGATTTTGTTTGGTCATTAGTGTTATTGCCAATGGAATTGTTTGCATAATTTTTATTTTGAATCTTTTGCTATAAATATATAGTCATGAAACTGAAGTTTGAGTGCTGATTTTGTGCATTGCAAACTTGTTGAGTTCATTTGTTATTGCAAACAGGAATTTGCAGAGAAGCTTTATGGTTTCTCCATAACAAGTCATGTTATCAACAAACAGATAAACATACATCTTGCTTTCCAGTTCAAATGCCCTTCATTTCTTCTTCTTGAGTATTTACTCTGGCTGGAACTTTGAGAAATACATTTAACAGAAATGGTGAAAATTGGAGTCTTTGAGCTGTTCCTATGTTACAAAAACTCTTTAATCTTTCACCATTGAGTGCGATGATAGCTGCAAATATTTTACATATGAGCTTTATCACATTAAGGAACATTCTATGCACTCTCATCATGTTATTTAAAAAAATGTTGAATTTTGTCAAATGTTGCATCAAATCGGTTTTTCCTCATCCTATAGCAATCTGGCATATTAGATTGTTTAAATTTTCCATTTCAAATCATTCCAGGAATAAACACCAATATCTCATCCCACAGTCCATATATGTAATGGTGTAGGGAGAGGAATGAGTTGCCAGTGTTGCCAGTCAGAGGAGATTCTTTTGCTCAACTCAGATGGAATTATCAACCTGCAAAGCCTAGCTCTGTCATCTGTGTTGATGTCACTAGAGAACACTGTATAATGCTGAATGCCAGCGTTGGACACAGCTAACTGCTGGTCATTATCATGATAAGCCACTTCTGAGCAACACCAACTTGTGCCAGATGCTGTAGGTTGACTCTGCCAGGTACTGATCTTGCTGCTGGCTGGCTGCCATTGACTGCCACCAGCTTATGCTGGATCCTATAGGTCAGCTCTTCTGGGTGCTGGTTTCGGCTGCTGATCATTGTTGGTTGCTGGTCCCTAAGCTCCTCAGGTTAATAGCCCCTTCCATTTAGTCTGTAGTCTTTATCTTGAAACTCTGCCTGTACTACTCAAGATAAAATTTCTGAGTAGATTCATGGGACCTTTGGCATCCACAGTATCTGAGAAATAGATCACAAGCAGGCTTACAGGACCACTGGAAAAATTTTTATTTTAACCAGACCTGTGCTTCAGGACAGGAGAGTCAGTACAGAGGAAGACACTGTAGTGGTTGACTGTCTCTACTTGAGACATTTAGCAGCTTAACTAAATTGGCAATTCTACACACTATGGTATAGAAGACCCACCTGAGGGTGGCTCATCACCCAGATAGTATAAATAGAATTGGAAAGGACAGACAAGGTCCCATTCCAGAGGTTATCCAGTTTTTGCCTTCTGTTTGGACATTGTCTCTTGGCTTCCAGTGCAGACTCTTCAGCTTCTGCCTTGGATTCTGCAGACTGTTGGCATAGACTCTTGGTCTTCTGTTGTCAAGGATCATAGGACTGTACAGTAAATTCTCAACCTTGGATTGAATCTTTTGTCCTTCAGTGTGGAGACATTCTCTGCATCCTTCTGTGTCTGACATTATGACTGACCATGGTAAGCCGATCTTAGAATTTCTTATAGATTTGTGTTTTGTGTTATATATGTTGCTCTAGTAAAATTCTGACTACAACAGGTACCCTCCTGTAATAACTGGAAAGGAGTGTAGGAAGTACTACTTACACTATACTACAGCTGTAGACCTGTGATTTTTCTAACTGCAGGACTATAATTGGCTCAAATCTGAGCCTGCTAATTGGTCCAAACAGAGGTCTTTGACTGGTCCAACCAGGTGAAGCTGTCATAGCAGTGATTAGGGATTGGCAGGGCATGCAAGCCTTTTGACTGACAGTTATTTCATCTCTACTGAAAAATGGTAGGGTTCAAATCAGAGAATCTTCAAGAAGACTAGTCGTGGACATCACAGTTAATTGGGTCTCAAGGGGAGTTGGAAACATTGTCAATGACAGCTGTTTTGAGGAGAATGAGAGACACTATGACAGCCATTCTTGGCTTCCCTAATGTCTGGTCTTGAAGACCTGAAATACCCTCCTCGTCCTGCTCAGATCATCTCCATACGAGGTTGTTTCATGTGAATTCCCTGTATGTGACAATATGGACAACTATTTGGAAGAAAACAAGAGTCAATATGATAGAAAGTGAATATCTCCGATTGTCTAGTTTTGAAATTTTTGTCTCTTACATTGCTTTCTTGTGATCCACTTTGCTCTGTTTTGTTGTGTTTAATTTTACCCTTTTGATATAATTGCATATATATTTGAGTGGGTAAGATGGATGACCATATTGCTGTTTTTGTCAGATCGTGGAGCAGAACTGTTAACAGTCTTACTGTTTGAATGTCTACTTTGCATGTTTTAACTTTGTAATTTGTACAACTATTTCCAAGAAGTCAGTATGTAATTTGTCAAGTAAAAAAAAAAAAAGAAAGAAACATTGTCAGTGAACCCAGATCAGTCCTTCACTGATCTGGACCACTCTAACCTGCCCCCCCCACCTTCTTCAAACAGACAGCAACATCATCTGAAGCAGCAGGAACCGAGTAGAACCATCACGTCTGAGAGTCAAGCTGCATTCATGTCAGAGAGGTTTAGAGGAGAGTGATCACTAAATAACCAGGGAGGACACCAAGGAGAGTGGTCCCATGCACAGGGGATAAAATTGAGGGAGAAGACCTTCAAGGCCACTGACCATACAATGCCCCATCCAGCCAACAGAAGGGCCAAATGGGAGAGTCAGGAGCCTCTCCTCTTTTTCATCAGAAAGATGAACAAATGGACATCATGTATGAGAGACAGATTTATTAAAGTATCAACAGGAAAATATAGGGTCAGTTGAGAATTACTAGCAGAAAAGGTTCAACTCCCCTGGAGGTAACATGGACAGGAAAGCCACCATACCATACTGGGAATGTTCAATGGCCACAGGCCTGACAAAAAATCTAAAAAAAGTCTCGTGGCAGTGGATCAAACAGGAAAATCACTGGAGAAAACTCAAAGTGTCCAGTGGTGGCCAACGAGACTTCTCCACTCCACAGTGCTCTGTTCCATATCCAGCTATTGAGGGGAGGAGTTTTTATAGAAAAAACTGATATAATTAGCTTTCTTTATGTTGTACTATTCTATAATTCCAACAAAGAGACAATTTATCACATGGGCAGGAAGTGATTTAATGATACCCTGTCTTAATGATGCCCCAGTAACTATTACCTGAGCTTGTGGAGTGAATCAGGGTGTGGCTCCAATTTGAGAATTTGAAACACATACTTCTTAGCCTGTGACTCCCAATGGATAATCAACAACATTTCAATAATACAGGAAAGCTCATGTGGAGCCAGATCAGCTACAAGGCAGAGAGAAAGCATTGTTTCTGGTAGGCTTCTCCAGATCTCTATAAAATTTTACCCTGAGGAACTTGTTGCCATATAGCTGCCTGTATGACCTGATTTCAATTTTGCAATCTTGAAGCAAGTTTCTATCTCATTACAACAGAGCCACTTCTTCTTTCAGGGAGGGGGTGGGGTGACTGTAGCTTCCAAGAGCAGAGACTGTCATCTTCATGACATAGACACTTGAAACAGAGAATCCTTCTGGGGCCTCCAGGATGCCTGTCTCTTCCTCCCAGCTCCAGCCTTCTTGTCTTGTCCTGCTACTGACCCTTCTTCTCAGACTCACAGGTGAGCATGGCCTTGGGGTAGAATCCTCTCTCCTTGATCCTGGACCACCCCTACCTGTGAAACTCAGAGCTCCCAAATTAACATAAGCATGGCCACAGAAGATAAGGACAATGCATTGTCTGAGGGTACAGAACCAGGGACCTAACTGTGATCTACGCAGTTTCTTCAGGTTCAGGGGTGAGCAGAGGCATCAGTTCAAAGGATGCTTCAAACAACTCCCACTCACATTTTAAAATATTTAGGCGATAAAATCATATCATTATTTTTACCTCTGTAAATTTTTGATGCTGTAAAAGGTGAAGTAAATGTTTCCAAGGCAACTTGTTGAGCTCTAGCATGGCTAATAAATCCTGACCATAATCCCAGTTACTGTCTACTCACCACTCAAAATGACAAGTCTGACATGGAGTCCATTTGAGGTAGGCAGGGAAACAGTGTTCAAGCAGATTATCACCCACTGTCTGTCCTCAGTAGGGTTTCTGTGTCCACTCTGTTCATTCCTCTTCCATGATCTATGTCTTATGCATTCTTCAAAAGTCTTCCTTTAGCTAGGTCCACATTTTCTTCCTGATGGGATCTGTTTTCTTCTTCTGGGGCTGCCATAGGACAGTACCATGGGCTGGGTGTCTAAAAAAATGGACATTCTTTTCCTCCCACATCTGGAAGCTAGAAGTCCATGATCAAAGTGTTGGCAGGGTTGTTTGCATCTCAGAGTTTATCTCTTTACCTTGAAGTTGATTGAGTGGTGAGTTTGCACTCAATCTAGAGCAGCACAGAATGTTAAAAGAGAGGAGGCAACTAGCTAAGAAAGTTTAATAGGGTCCATGGAGGGAGTCGCCACAAAGGAGAATGAGGAGGTTCTCTGCAGACAAAGGACAGTTTCTGCCTAATATAGGCTCTCATGGAGGAAAGGCTCTGGGTTCTAATGTGAGCTGATTTATTTCATCAGAGTGCAGAGGATTGTGTAACACTTACTAATTTCTTAATTTTTAATTTTATTTTAAAGAGAATAAAACAAAAGAGGGCAGTACAGAGCAGATCAGAACAGGACAACATAGGCAACACAGTACTTTACATTAAGGCAACCGGACATCAACAGTAGCTATCACAATATCTCTCTGCTATAGTTGAGCACAGTTTCAAATACAATAATATCAAACATAACAAAATAGTATAAAGCCATTCAAAGAGTGAAAGAATTACAGGGCTTTCTGAACCGAATAGCAGAGAATGATCAATGGGTACAATAATATCTCATTTTTGATAGAAAAATTTTGTTTAAACTATCACACATATTCAAATCCCAATAAGACACAATGTGATAGATAGAACCAATGGTAGTAGAAGAATAGAAAGCTGGTAGGACTTCTAATAAGGACGATATTAAATCAGCAATGGCTGCCATAATGTTTTGTTTTCTTTTTTTTTTTTTTTTTTTTTTTTGTGGTGCCGGGGCTCGAACTCATGACCTCAAGCTTGGCAGGCAGGCGCTGAGGCCACTGAGCTAAATCCCCGGCATGTTTTGTTTTCTTGAAAACAGCTGTTCATAGAATCACGCATAATAAAGTCAAACAAAACAGAATCAAACCATTCAAACTGATGAATGAAAACTTTGAAAGACTTCACAGCAATGAAATGGGGACTCATGCTTACCATACAATCTTATATACTCTTAGCAACTCTTATAGTATGGAGACTATATGGTATTTATACTTGTGAGTTTGGTTTATTTCGCTTAAGAGAATGGTCTCAAGTCATGTACATTTATTTATAAATATCTCAATTTGATCATTCTTTATAGCAGAGTAGTACTCCATTGTATAAAAATGCCACAACTTTTTTATCCATTCCTCAGTTGATGGGCACTTAGGTTGTTTCCAAGATCTGGCTATTACAAATTGTGCTGCTATAAACATGGGTGCACATATGTCACTGTAGTATGATGTTTTCAGTTCTTCTGGGAATATGCCCAGAAATGGAATAGCTGGGTCAAATGGGACTTCCAAACCCAGCTTTTTGAGGAATCTCCAGACTGACCTCCACAGTGGTTGCACCAGTCTACACTCCCACCAAAAGTGTAGAAGAGTTCCTTTTTCCTCACAGCCTCTCCAACACTTGTTGTTGGTAGTGTTTTCTATCTTGGCCATTCTTTTGGGAGTGAGATGGAATCTCAGTGTGGTTTTAATTTGCATTTCTCTCATGACTAATGATGATGACCATTTCTTCATGTATTTATTTGCCATTTGTATTTCTTCATCTGAGAACTGTGTATTCACTTCAGATGCCCATTTTTTGGATTGGGTCTTTGAATTTCGAGGGTCTGATTTTTTTTTATTTAAAAGAGAATAAAACAAAAGGGGGCAGTACAGAGCAGATCAGAAGAGGACAACATAGGCAACACAGTACTTTACATTAAGTCAACTGGACATCAACAGTATCTAACGCCATATCTCTTACTCTGCTATAGTTGAGCATAATTTCAATTACAATAATATCAAACATAACACAATAGTATAAAGCCATGCAT
>PVJX010051654.1:0-10223 GCA_004027295.1 Dolichotis patagonum | reverse complement strand
TGCTTGAAAGTTAAAAAATGTATTTTCTACACAAAGGTAGATTTTATTGGTCATTGGAAAATGCAAATGGAGTTGTTATTTTTGCAAGCACAGAAATGGGATGTCTGAACCTAAGCAATCTGAAGCAGACTCAGAATACCACATTCCCTTCAGGGGTAGGAACTTGGTCTGGATTTAAAAGCTTTGCCCTGCACTCTAAAAATACCCTTGAGCAGCCATTGAACTCCCAGGGCCTGGCATTTGAACAAGCAGAAAGAGCATGTGTAAAGAGGAAGATACAGTTCCTAGGGGAGATGCAGGGTGCAGCAGAGCTGGCAGTCAGCGAGAGCGGCCGTGTTGGCTTCAGGGTGGTCAGTTGTGGTCACCGCACTGCAGGTATGAAGAGACCGCCCTCTTCTTCCCCAGCAGTGCTAGTGTAATCTGTTTGCATTTTGTTCTACACAGCTGAGAAAAGATGAATAATCTTTGGACAAGAAGTCATAAAGCTGGTGTGAAATAGTTCATATAGCACAGTTATAATAATAGCGTAGCAGTTACGATGTGTCCAAAGTCACTGCTAATCTGTCTCGAAGTCACAGCCACAGCCTATTCATCCTTCACAGGTCAAGAGATAAAAACCCACAAATGTGTCTCAGAATGAAACCCTTAGAATCCAACATGATGGTGTGAGATGGTGTGCCTATCTTCCTTTTCACTTTCTAATGAAGGAGACAGCTGAGATTCTTCACTTCAGTGCCTCTTCTATCACGTTTTCCCCACCCTGAAGTTATCTTTTGCCATTTAATTTTCTCTGTCTTCTAATTACAAAGGCAAAATTTAAAAATATATTTTCTACACAAAGGTAGACTTTATTAGTCATTAGGAAATGCAAATTAAGACTGCAATGAAATATTACTATGCCCTATTTAGAGTGGCTAAAGTAAAAAGTAATGTAACATCAAATGCTGTAACCTGACTTGTGTGGTTACATGGCATCACGTTGTGGAGAATCACACACAGAGACACACAGACACATGCAGACACACATACACAGACAGAGACACACACAGAGACATACAGACACATGCAGACACACAGACACAGAGACACACAGACACATGCAGACACACAGACACATGCAGACACACAGACACAGACACACAGACACATGCAGACACACAGACACAGACAGAGACATACAGACACATGCAGACACACAGACACAGAGACATACAGACACACAGAGGCGCACACACACACACAGACACACTCAGACACACACAGACGCACACAGGCATGACGCCCAAATGGTGGAAGACTGAATCAAAGGGCTGTATTCTCGCCAACAACACTGGGTCAGTGTCAATGGACTTGACATTATACTAAAGCCACAGAAAAGTCACTACTGGGAAAGCTGCGTGAAGAGTTCCAAGGATGGGGTGCAGCTTTTGAAATTTCCTGTGAGTAATAATCACTTCAGAACCTGTGCCTTCCTCTCCAGCTTTACACCTCATCAGGACATTTAACCACGAGACTGGCGAACAACTGCTCTCACGGGTCAGAGGGCAGCGCGTGGAGTGGCTCCATGTCCGTCTGCTCCGAGTGCCCCTGCATGAGGGCTCTTACTAAGCTCGTGTGCTCAGGCCACGTCTGGTCCCTAGCTGTCTCAAACCCTCAGGCTCGCCGTCACCTCGGACATCCAGTCACCCCAGCCTTGGCCCTGGAAACCCGCGGCATGGCCCTGCCTCAACGGGCAGCCCTCTATCCTCTGTCCTTCCCTGGTTCCCCACCCCGAGGTGGTATCATCTCTGAAACCCAAACCTGTCCCATTCCCTTCCAACTGAGCACCTTCCCTTTGGGGTCCCACAGTGCCAGCCGGGCCAACAAGCCCTGCTGGGCCAGCACCTGCCTCCCCTCCCACCCATCTGGAACTCTGGTCTCTCAGTCTCCTCGCCCAGCTGTGAGGCTGGGGTCAGGGCCGTGTCCTTGTCTGGGTCCACATGTCCCAGGGTCTGGCTGGATCGTGTTCCATCCCACCTCCCCTCCTGGATCTCAGCCCAAGTTGCATTCTCAGCAAAATCTTCCCCAAAGCCCGAGTCATGTTGTGAGGTTTTGACAGAGTCCCCTGGAACTGTGTTGAGCTTCAGAATGTGCACCCTTGATGGGAACCGTACACCGGAGGGTTGCTTGGTGAATCCCCTGAGGCTCCCAGTGTGACTGTCACCTAATACAATGTCCTGAACAAGGAGTCCAGGCACTGGTTTCAGCAATGGGGGCTTGAACAGGATATTTGCTCATCTGCCTCACACTGCTGACTCCATGGGCGAAGTTACCCCACGTTCTCTGTTCCCCAACTTTTATCCAGAAGAGATGGACACTCTCTTCACTATGCAAGTAACCACTATTTCTGCCTCCTTGGAAATCTGTCCCCTTTGCAATCTGGCCCTTTGAGGTGCACAGCCTTGGTCCTTTGCCACACCCCTCCTTTCGCTACTGGCCCGAGTGTCCCTGGAGTGTGAGGCTGGCTCGTGTCTCTGCAGCGTCTGCTGCAAGCAGTGCATCTCCTGGTGTGTGGTGAGGGGTTCCATTACCGACCAATCTGACAACAGCACCTGCTCTGTGCTCAGTGCATTGCCCAAGGAAAGAGGGACAATTGGCTTTGGTTCCCATTCGTTTTGCCAATTCGCAACGAGTAAATGGAATAAAATTACTGAACAGAAATACAGATATGATTTCCAGAGCTAATGGCTGCAGTGTGGGCCATTTATTATAATTTAATAGGCTCAGTTATTGTAGGTGGCAAGATGGTTCCAGAACTGTCAAGTTCAACTTGCTCTTTCACTTCCAACGCGGATTATCAATGAGTCATTGGAATTTTACTTTTTTTCTGTCATACTATAAAGTTAAAAGAAACATTTTCCTAGACTGTGGCATTACACAGAGTGTCCAAAAGCTACTCTGGGTGGGCCGGTGGGTGTGGGGTGGACAGGTGACTGCAGAATGCACACGTGTGCTGAGAGAGATGTGTGAGGCTCAGGGGCGATGCTAGCAACAGGCCAGCACTGCTCCCATGTACACACAAACCGCAAACTGCTTTGGGAAAAGTCGTAGAAGTTAAGAAACCAACAAGGGGTTGTGATTTTTTCAATGCTCAACAGAACAAAAGAGAAAGGAATATATAGAGAAACACATCTACTTCCCAGGGTGGGAATCATGTCTGGATTTCCCCTCCCGGTTTACAGGTTTGCCTCTCGGCTCCTGGGCCAGTTCTGTAATTCCCAAACACGTGTTCTTCCTGAACATCTACTTCAGTCACGCAGCCAGTCTCCTTAGACAGTCGCCACCTAGGTCTGCTGGGCGCTCTGTGAGTGCCCCAGGTCACAACGTGGACAAGCACTGTCCTTGCTGTGGAAGCTCTCACAGCTTGGTGAGGAGACCAACACGAGCGGATGTTGTTCTCAGGTGGGAGACTGAGAAGGAGAGTTGAAGCCAAAACCCTGCTAGAGCATGAGAGGAACCTGCTCTCGTTGCAGGGTCTGTGGGAGTGAGGTGCTGGGACATCGCGGCTGGTCCTCCTGCACCCACCTGCTTCACCCTCCCCTCCATGGGTGACAGATGCATGGCTGGGCGGCACTGGTTCCCTCATGACTCTGGCTTGGGTGTGGCCCCACTCCAAATGTCAGTGGTAGACTGTAAAGAAACACCTGTCTAAGCCAAGGAGACAACTTCCCTCTGTACTGGCTTTGAGAGCCTAGGTCTAAGCCAGTGAGCTCACGGCATTCCTCTGGCAATTAGCACGGTCCAGTGAGAACAAAGCTCTGGACTCTTGCTCAGTGGTGCGGTCCAACATCTTTTTGTCTGTCAGTGGTCAGGAGGAAGAATTGGGCAGCCCTCTCTGTGCCAACAGCCATCTGTGACCAGCAGGGAGGCTGCTGTAAGGTAAAGACTGAAAATGAGCCTCTGGTGACTCCCACAACCCTGCAGGCTGACGTCCTTTTTCCTGATGCCCCAGTTACCAGAACCAAAACAGTCCCTTATCTTCAAAGGTGGTCTTGGGCGTGCTTTCTTGAGTTAGGTCTGCAAGTGTGTGTGCAAAGGGCCTTGAATGAGATTTCAGTGGGGTGTGGAGAGAGGGATGTTCCCGGTCCTGCAAAAGCTTGATCAAAGCTGCCCAGGAGGAAAACGCAGTATGGTGTGTGTGTGTGTGTGTGTGTGTGTGTGTGTGTAACCGTGTACCTGTGTGTGAAACTTAAGGTGTTCATGGGCCACTGCAGTAAGATAGCTCATTTTTATACCTTGTTTCTAACTGAAGAAAAATAAGACAAAGAAAAAGATGTGGGCAGAGAAAGCTGCTGTCCTAGGGCAACTCCAGGTTACTGATTTTACCGAAGCAATGGTGTTAATTTATACAAAGGTAGTGCTCCCCAGGCATGGGTGCCCCAAATTTTCCGAGTATATTTATCATGAAAAATATTTAAAAGGCTTAAAAGTGTAAATTCGTGGTAAATGTACCCAGTTCAGGAAACCCAACTGATTGATGTACGATGCGTAAAGTGTTGGTGTAACTGTGACTTCTCTGACGGGTTTTATATATTAAAGCTTTACTGTAAGGAAGTGTGAACACAGAGGCACAAAACAGTCACTGTTACAGAAGAGACAAGAGCTTGATCCTTCTTTTGGCGTTTGCAGCTGTCTTGTGTTATGTGTGTTTTCTTTGAAATTCAGTGAGATCTTTAAAGAAAAAAGATAAAGCAAATGTAAATAAGGGACTCCGGGTGTGGGGTTAACCGTATTTCTTTTTGATGTATTTAGGTCTCAGTGCTAATTTATGCATGGTGCTGTATCAGGGTGATTTATAAACTATTTTTAAGACATCATAATTCTCGCTTTTAAGATCTTTTAAATCTTAGTAAGAACCATGGATCATACATAAAGGGATAATGCAAACCGGCAGGTCTACATATTTTTTTTTAACCAAAAGGAATGTTCTATATGGTGCATGAGGCATTTGGGGAAATGTGTTTTCCATAGAGGAAGAGACAAAAAAGAAAAAGGTGGAAATTCTCGAGCCAGTCTCGGGAGGAAAGAGGCCAGGTCGGAGGCCCTGCACAGCCCGAGAGGGTGCTGGATGGGCACCGCAGTGGAGGCCCCAGTCGGGCTCCTCGTTGCTGGCCCATGGGGTCCAGGACAGTACCGGGTCCGGAGCCCCAGCCCTGCGGGCGCCTTGAGGCTCTTGTCCCGCAGCTGCCAGCGCCGAGCTCCTCCCCCCACACACCCGCCTGCGCCTGCGCACAGGCTGGGTCGCTGCCCTCGCGAGCGCTCCGCGGGTGGATACAGGCAGGGTCAGGCCTTGCGGCCACGGTCACATGGGGCCCCCCGCGTGCAGGGCGCGTGCGCCCCTTGCCTCCTGCTTTCCCCTCTTGTGAGAAGGACGCGGCCGGCCAGGAAGGCTCCGCTGGCCCGAGGCTGAGTTTCCCAGCCCCCAGAACTGTGAGCTGGTGGACTTTTAATCATCATAAAGTATCTGATCACAGACCTTGGTGACAGCACTAACAGCACACTGAGACCTCAGTTTTGAAGTTCGCTTGCAAATCAGACCGCATGGAAGTTAAATTAGGGTTAGAGCATGTGACCTAGAAGCTCTAAATGTAGATGCTTGGTTAGCTTGTTTATCCATGTTTTACTATTGTTGTTCGCAGGAAAATTAACAGGATGGCAGAAATTTTGTTGCAATATCAATGGTAAGCTACATCTAATATGTGAATCATGCTTTATTTTTTTCCAGAGCTTTGGAATGGCTATGAATTTCATCATATTTCCCTACACAGAAAAATGAGGGTGATACAGATATATATAGTTAAGCTTATCATTTATGGTGCAATGAAAAATACATCCCTGGCAATCTTGAAAAACTAGATTGAACTTGCATATGTGTGTGTGTGTGTGTGTGTGTGTGTGTGTGACAGAGAGCAGGGTGAGGAGAAGAGGAGAAGAGAGGAGGAGACTCAGCAGCCTTCTTCATGCATAATACATTTTAGGGATTTTATCAGCATCCCTCATCTTTTCCTTCAGATTCTGAACTTCACATATTAAAAATATGCTAAAAAAAGATTATTAAGCAGCTTGATTACTTAATCTATTAATATTCTGAAAAGTTAAGTTGTGATAAAAATAGATTTATGTTTACACTTACTAATAATTCTGCTGACAGGAGGTTAGTTGGCAACATTCAAGGCCATAAATTATTCTCCTACGTTACCGATGATTATCATGGCATATTCAGAGCAAAGAGGACAAAGCTGTCTAATTACACAAGAATTAAGAAACGTTAAGGGAAAGACATGAAGCTCAAGTTACGCTTTCCCAGCCCCTCTCTCATTGCAAGGCTCCTAGAGCAGCCTGGGAGCCTGGAGCGCTGTGGGCGCCGGCGCGTACCTGCACGCTGGTCAGCGTGGTGTACTGGTAGGCCTTCACCACCAGGTAGTTGGCTTCCAGGTCGATGAGGCCCAGGACCATGTACTTCCACCATCTCCGCCGCAGGATTGCCAGGAGGTTTTCTTCCCCTGTGAGACAAAGTTAAAAAGAGTGTTGAGGTTCTGGAGACATGAGACATGTCCGCTCTTCTGACATCTTAGCATCACAGTTGTCACCAAATGTTTAGTTTTTATTTATTTATCTTTTCCTGAGACAGGGCCTCACTGTGAGTCCAGGCAGGCCTTGAACTCTGGGTGACCCTCCTGGCTCAGCCTCCCGAGTACTGGGATGACAGGCATGCGGCACCGCCCCGGCTGATGGTGACGAACAGGAGCGGGCCCTTGTGGGAGGGCTCCAGTGCCGCTGCCGCTGCTCTCCCTGCATGTCTGACTCCCTGGCAGGCTCCTCCTGGTGACCACCACAGGAGGTGACCGTCCTGTCTTGGGGGAGCACGAGCTCCCCAGCGACACGGGCCCCTCGGAGCTTTGGGTGGTTGGATGAAGGCGAGGAGAGCAGGAAGGGCCCCTGGACCTCGGGGAGCCAGGCTGGCATCCTGCTGAGTCTCTGCCTTCACACTTGTCAAGGGCTGAGGTTCAGCACGGTGTGTTGCCCTGCTGACACGCCTTGGCAGTGTTCAGATTCGTTCTCCGCTCTTCTGACGCCCCCTCCTGCTGGGGGCTCGGCTGTGCGCAGCGTCCACCCAGGACTGCGGTTATGAATGAGAACCGCTCCTGCTACACCTTGCTGACAGGCCCGGGTCAGCGTTCAGATGCCTGAGTGAGGGGATGGCAGGAGCGTGAGAGGTGCGCTGTCCTGAGGGTGTCAGAGCCGGCTCCAGACACGACGGCCTGTCTCGTGGTTGCAGTGCCCGTGGGCATCTCTCCTGCACCGGGCAGGGGGTACCCACAGAGGTGGGTTGTCCAGGAGCAGCCGCAGCCGGCCGAGGGGTGGCATCTTCTGGGGAGCTTTTGAGAATCGAAATGTCTTGGAAATTTAATTAGAAATTTGAATCGATGGTGGGGGCTGGACACGGAGCAGACGGTCACATCCAGGACTAAACACGGCTGGTGTCCAGCATCCTGTCACTGTCGGGCTGCTTGGACAAGGGATTCTGAGGAGATCCGGCTGCAGGGTGGGGACTCTGCACCTGAGGAAACGACCTCATCATTTGGCCCACAATATGTGTTCTCTGGTCCCTGGGCTTTCCACACACCGCTTCCTCTGCGTGGCCTGCTTCTCAGCCCTAAAGGCAGCATCGGTGCACACTGCCACCAGGAAGGCCCCCTTGCTCTGACCACACCCGCTGGCCCAGCACCTGCACTGACAGAACTGTTTTCTCTCCTCTGTTACTGCTGGGCATTAACAGTTGGACGACAGTACCATCGTCTTGGTCCTCACTTTAACTCTAAGACCCAAAGTACACGGTCAGCAATATATAGTACAAAAGTATGGATAAACTCCATGTTTGATAATCTCAGAAACATTAAGTAGCATTGGAATTGAAGAACTTGAAACATTTCTACTAAAAACATTCACGCCCCAGCCAATAAAATTATTTTCTAGTTAAAATACAGACAACTGAGAAGTTTAATTTGTTGATATAATACATTGTATATAGGGCATAAAAGAGTCACCAGCATATTTAACCTCAGCAGCAATTCTGAAGTCACAGGTCACTGTGGTCACTGTTCCAGTTAATTTGCACAATGAACAGAGAACTGCCAAATTCTGAGCACACCAATCACATCTTTGCAGAACAGGACGGAGCTGGTTGAAGCAAGGACATCTCCAAAAGCAGTTCACCAGCCGGGTGCCAAGCAGTGATTAGTGGTCTTGCTGGTCTACCGAACAAGCAAAATACCCTAAGTAAGTGTATCTTTTCATCGGAAGTGCTGGGAAGTACGCAGTGCACTCACTGGTGGTTTATTCAGGAGGGCGAGAGAGTGATTTTTATTTTGATTTAAAAATGCAGCACTTAGAAGGACTATGTGGGGCTGTGCCTGCTGACTCCCTCTGACACTCATGTATCATACTCTGCTACAACAGTGGAAATGCGCTCCCCAGAGTCCCCAGGGTGATGGCTTCTCCAAGTTGGGAAACGGGGCCGAGTCAGCACACATCAGAGACATATGAGAGCTTTGAAATCCAGCCCCCTTCTTAATCATCTGGGGAGCAACAAAATCCATGAGTAGAAACTTTAGAGTATTGGTTTGGCATTACATACATTCTGTGTATACTTTTTTATTATCAGTATGATTAAATAGAAAATGATTAGAAATTCTGCTTTGATTTAATTAACATTCACATTTGGTGTTCCAGGTTTTTTTAAGGAAGAAGTAGTGCAGATGAAATTGGAGCTCCTCTGCCCCGCCAGCTTCTATTTCAGGCCTCCCTCCCTCAGATTCCAGCCTGAGATGGCTACGGACTCTTCATGTTCTGGATTTTGTGTGTGTCTCGGGGTATCGGGCTCTGGGCCTCCACACTGGGTTACATTTTCACTGCACATTTTCTCCATATGGCTGTATCTCAAATAGCATCTGACTTTCTTTGCTGTGCTTTAAAAATTTATAGACTGGTTTACTGTATATATTATACACGTCATTTTGTAAGGTTCCTTGATACCTGACATTGTCCTAGAAATAAAACCTTGTTGTTTTGTATAGAACTAATTTACTTATTTGAAATGATGTACATTATTAGGGTTGTGATACTGCCACAATTTATCCACATAATAATAGAGAGAAAAAGTCATATATACACAGATACTATTGCATACAGGATAGATTTCTGACAGTAAATTTCTTTCTTTCAAAGTTACATTTTTGGCACCGATAATGAAAATATTCTATCTCCAATAATGAACTCAGTCTACTGCTCATTCTGAGGCAAATATTTCAACATAGACAAAACACTCATACTGAAAAATCCTCATTCCCTGGGTTTCCGCCCCCCTGGATTTGTTGAGCTGTCATCTTTATGAAAATATATGATTTTATTTAGCACAGTTTTACTTTACACTTCTCCACAATGTCTGCAATCTCTGTGGTTCTGCTGCATCTTAGGAGAGAAAACACAACTATTAGCACACTCGTCTTCACATTGATGTAAAAGGTAAAGTCGTACAGAAATGGCATGGTCAGGATAAACACACAAACAATTTTAGGATGTCTAACACATACAGAATCCATGCCCCAGCTGCTAAGTTCACTTGGTCAACACTCATATCTGTGGGTTTTTCCCCCTCTCACCAGGGCAGAGCATGACATCTGAAAGTGACAGGAAACAAATCCCACTCGGAATTTAACACCAGCTTTGTGGTTCAGAGCTTCACTTCCTACTCCTGGAGAGGAGGCCCTGGGAAAGAGCAAACCTGTTCAGTGGCAAAATCCTGCCACTACCCAGGGCAAGAGGGACCAAGTCCTCTGGGTGCTGTGTTGTTCCATGAAACCCAAACCACATCAGTCCCCAGGCTGGGTTTGTAGACAGACTCCCTCATGAAGATCTCCGAACTGGGAGTCTAAGCCTTGAGCTGGGTGCGTGTTCCTATCCTAACGCTGTGCGGTCCGTGCCTCTGCCTCAGTCTTATAACTTTGCTTCATCTTTTGCCGTTACCCGCGTCTGGAGCCCCTTCCTTTGGGTTTGCTCAGCGAGTCTGCCGGCCGTGTCTCCCGTGGAGATGTGCGGATGCTGCCTGCTGTGGTGCCATGGATCATGCAGCCACACTTCCTTTGCACACTGCTCCAAAGCCACTGGACCTCGCTGTCCCCAGG
>PVJX010051653.1:0-10233 GCA_004027295.1 Dolichotis patagonum | reverse complement strand
GTGCAGTTTGCATTTTGTTCATGAATTCTCTGCCTATCCTATTTTCCAGTAGATTTAATGTTTCTGTTTTAATATTCTGTTTTAATATTTAGGTCTTGGATCCATTTAGACTTTAGTTTTGTGCATGGTAATAAGCATGGATCTACTGTCAGTCTTCTGCATCTGGAGAGCAATGTATACTTTAAGAAAGCTTGTGGGTGATTCTTGTGCAATAAAGTTGGTGAACACTGGACTGATTATGGATCTGATAATTAAAACTGAATGGATGTTTATGATAAGAAATAATTACATGAACTCTAGGAATATGTGATGTAAATAAGTGAAATTTATCATAGAAAGGCTTAAATAGCAAAAAAAAAAATGAACACATTGAAGTCCTTAAATTAGTACTTCTATTGTCGCTACAATACTAAGGATGTAGTTTTTGTCCATTTTCATCTCTGCTATTTTTCTACTTGCTTTTTCCCTTCAGGCAAATAAACAATAGCTTATGTTTGCAAAATATGGATGACTTTCTCCTTAAGAACAAGACTAGATGGTAATCCACTCGGGACCATTTCTGTCTCTCTCCCAGACAGAAGCTTTTTTTCTCTCAATAAATATATTCCACTCTTAAACTCTATTCTTTGTAAAACTCATTCTTCAATTTTAGAGAACATAAACTCATACCAGACATCTAGTAGATTGGGAGTTTCATTCCCCTATATCACTTGGAGGTTTTCCACCGAGACCATGGAATGGAGACATGGGAAACTCAGTGCCAAAGCCCCTTTGGAATGCATTCTTAAGCACTGGAAGGTGTTCAACCATCCCATGTTGAAAAAGAGCCATTTTGTATGTCTCTGCATGTTTGCATGACCAACTAACTCCTAGAGCCAAAATGGAATGTAAAGGGAAGTATTAATTATGATGCTATTTTACAACGAGAAGAATGCTGTAAAAAGAAGAAGAAAAGGTCAGACTTGTCTTATGTTCAAATTTTTAACATTAAGAAACAGTTCTTATTCATGCTCCAGGTATAATTACAATCCCTATGAGACTGTCCCCCTTCATTGGTCTCTATCTCTCAATTATTTAAAACAAATTAAGCTGGAACTAGGAAAATTTTCAGATGACCCTGATAAGTACATCAATGTCTTTAGAAGATTTATTCAGACCTGTGAACTAGATTAAAAGATGCAATGCTAATCTTAAATCAAACATTGACTTCATTGCATTTGGAGATGAAGGCCATTGTTAATTTTAGTCAACCAAAAGACAGACAGCCAGGGGAACTACCAGGTCCCATTGAGGCATGCAGTCCGTACCCAAGACTTCTACTGGCCTAGTAACGAGAGAGGAGATTAGAGTATGAGACATTTTCAAGTGTGTATTCTTGAGGTCTAAAAGGACAAAAACCAAGTCTTTCAGTTATTTTAAATTTTCAGCTATTTTTCAGGAGAGAGATAAAAACACCTCTGAATTCTTACATTGTTTACAAGAAGCATTGGTAAAACACACTTCCCTAGATTCTCATTAAATAAAGGGACAATTTCTACTTAAATACAAGTTTATTTCTCTTTCAACCACAGATATAGGAAAAATTACAAAAGATAAACTTTGCTCCAGATAGTTCACTTGATACTTTAGTAAAACCTCTCCTTAATATTCTGTCATCAGGACTGGAAGACAAGCAAAGAGATAAGGAACAAAGAGGCTAAAACAGTAGCTGCCCCTTTTGTGGCCTTAAAAGAAACAGACCTTAGGTCTGATTCTCAGGGCTTCAAGAAGAGCTCAGCCACTAGACTGAAATGCTCCTACTGTGGAAATTCAGGCCACCTTAAGAAGGGCTGCTTTAAGATGCCCCAAGCATGCAAGGCTGACCACTGGATGTGGAGCCCAGAGTTCAGACCCATCCCATCAGCTGGTCCAACAGGATGGAAGGGCCTTGGAGCACTCCATCTCCTCCCTCTGGCCAGACTGTCATCTCTGCCTGTCATCCCCTCAGGAATCATGACAAGAGGTAAAAACAAATTGACTACTGGACACTGGCACGTCTCTTGGCCCTCAATTCTGATCTTCCTTCTAGGTGTCATATGTCAATAAACAGTCACCAAATTATATGTAGCTTAAACTGTAACTGGGATGACTTACTCTTCACTCACTGCTTTTAGCTATGCCTAAAAGCTCAGTTCCCATCCTGGAGTTGTCAACGAATCAAAATGATGCTGAGATGGCTTTTTAAAAATACAGTACTTATTGTTGTTCATATAAAAAATTTAATGGTTTTTCATTGGTCATACATAATAAAAAATTTAGAGATAATTATTAATAAAGCTAGAGGGACTTCACCCTCAATCAAGAAAGGTACTTGAGCACCAATCTGTTATAGCTGTTGCTCCTTAGAAACAGTTTCTAAACTTGCCTGTCAGATGTAATGCTCATGCTTTGACTACACCTGCCTTTGTGTAACACTTTGATTATATATGCTTTGATTAAAGTTTGTTCTTGCCTGGAAGGTGCCAAACCACAAAGCATCATACAAGTGAAACTAATAGCAAATATGCTAGATTCAAAAATCTCTTTTAGATTCCTTGTACTGAGTTCTACCAGATCTTGTACAAAGAAAAAAGTTATATGACACATACTGAGGCCTTAACTATACTCAGTGGGCTTTAAATGACACCATGGCTGGTCTCGCTTTCCTAAATAAAAAAAGCAAAATAAAGGAGACAAGCTGTCCTCCAAAATCAGATGGCATTAGACATTCTAACAGCATGGGAGGTACTGATGCAATTGTAAAAATTAAATGTCTGTACATTCCTGATCCTTCTGCTAATATTTCAATAGTTATTCAAGATATTAGTTGACAAATCAATAACATGTCAGATTCTAAAATTTCCTGAACCTTATCTTTATTCTCATGGGAAACCATTACTAGCTTCTCTTGGTGGAAATCTTTTTTAACTATACTGATAATTATCCTGTTGATTCTATCCTTTGGCCCATACACCCTTGTTTCTTTGGCTTTGTATCCTCCATACTTAAAGCTGTATACCCACCCAAGATGAAAATGCCTGCAGTCTATGGCTGGCCTTTAGACAGAACCTATGTAGAGTATCTCTGACTATCAACTATGACCCCCTTTAGCCTGAAGAAGTCAAATTGGTGATTGCCCATTTCTCTTTTATGGAAGTTAGGGGTATGTCTTCAGAGGGGTAATGTTACAGGTGGCTGAGTTAGTTAGAAATATGATAGACAGTCAGACAGGGCTGGGCCCTCAAAGGAACCAGTGCAGAAGACCAAATATCTTGCAGCCTTGGAGTAGACAGACACCTTTGCCAGGGAACAGATCTCAAGACAAAAAGCAAACCAAATGCAACCACACTCTATGTCAAAACATCAGGGACGGATATTCTAAATATGTACGAATCACCTTGAGGGAGCCTGGAGTCACCATGCCAACCCCTACAGGAAGAGTCACTGCTCTGTAAGCATGTCTGCTTGATCACTTCCCCATATGTTCCTGACTTAATTGATTTTACCTGCACAATTAATCTCATTGGTTTACCATAGTTCTGTACCACCTCATGCCCACCAGCCTTGATAGTTCCCATCTTTCCCCATCTTGGACCCACCTTACCTCATGGTTTTACACTATAAACGTCCCTAGAAAAGATAGTCTTTGGCAAAAAGTCAGGACCCCTTCTGTCTTTCTCCCAGACAGAAGCTTTCTCTCAATAAATATATTCTGCTCTTAAAAAAAGGAATAAGATTAGAAGTAGAAAAATATTAATGTAGTTGCCTTATGTTAATGGGGCTTTGGGCAATTTTAATGCTTTTTTATTTATGTGTTTATATCTTAATATATTACCAGGAAAATATTTCATATGTGCTCTTGCAAAAACAAGAGAAAACAGGAAGGTAAAGTGAGAAAGAGAGAAAGAGCAATGCAGAGAGAGATGAGAGAAAGAGGATTTAAAAATCCTTTTTTATGGGTTTCACAGCAATTCAAATATATTTCCCTTGCACTTCATTGAATCCCAAGTAAATAGTATAGTCCACAGCATAAAAAATCCTAACTATCTATATAGCCACATAAATATCAACTAGACAAATGAGCATATGAAAAATATCTGAACTTGTTCCTTTATAATTAGGGTACTTGTTTTTTATATGAATATTTAGTAAGCTGGTAAAGTTTTCAAAATGGGAAATTATCTGCAAAATTTTCTTCAGTTACATATTTAATATTTGATGCCTAGAGTTCCTTTAGATTTATAGGAAGATTATTTACATATACATCTTTTCTATATTAAGATAGAAAAAACTGGATTCTGGATTAACATTTATATGTGTCTCACATGAAAGTATTTATATTCTGTTGGTACATCAATTTGTAGTAGAATTCCTTTCATAATAAAAAAATTACAGCTAAAAATACTAGGAATAAAGAAGAACTACATTACTTTATACAGAAAGTAACATCTTTTTTATTAAATTGTGACTTTTTGAAAAATCTCTTCAAATATTATTCATGATATATGTACATGCTGGTGGCACTTGATAATTAAAGTACTATCACATTATCTCGCACTCCATGATCCATTGTAGAAATGCTCTTATTTTAAGAAGATGACACTTTAATGAATCCTAGATTATTCTGATTAAATGTATACTTCATGCACAGATTATTTTCCATTCAATGGCCAGAAACTAAATCATTTTGTAAGTTTTTGTCATCATTAAATGCTCAAAAATATTTGGTATAAAAATCAAATTTGCTATGCAACAAGGCACAGTTAATCTTCCAAATTTTTCTCACCCTCAACTCCAGGCACTTTTGTGATAATGGTGATATTTTGTATTAATAGCCAGAATTCCATAAAATGTTGAATGTATGCTACAATCATATGATAACACTCCAAACTCTATCACAGATTTGGGAAATTCAAGACATACTAGGGGGGAAAAAGCTATGAAAATTTCCCAAGTAGAGAAAACAGATGACTCTAATTAAAACTTAGTTTTCTAAACTTAATTACCCATAGAAAGTTCTACATGCATGCTAACTTTTTATATCCTGAATAGTTACCATTCTGTGGAACACATTTTATAGACCTATGCCTTCATCGTGTCTTCATTGTTTAAAAAATATTTCTGCATAATGCTAAGCTCCAAAGGGCTATATTGACAATACAAAATTTTCCCACACTGATTTTGAAGGTGCCAACCAGTTTTAAATGACATTGTCTGAGCCAAGTTCTAGATACTCAAATGTTTAATTTTCAGACTCAGAAACAAAAGCATTTACAAGATGAGTAAGTAGGTTGTCTTCAAAAGCCTGTTTCAAATTCACTAAATCATTAAAGTATAACACAGTTTGGAGCCAACAGTCACTGCCAATAGTTCTTTCTTATGTTTTCTGCTTACTCAGCTCTCCCACTGCTGGACACAATGCCTAATATCCAACACCCACCATTTAAAGATGTAGCTGGGGATAGAGCTCAGTGGCACAGTGCCTGCCTGGCAAGTTCAAGGTCATGAGTTTGATTCCCAGTGCCAAAACTAACTAACTAATTAACTAAATAAATAAATAAATAACTGAATAACTAAATAACTAAATAACTAAATAAATAAATAAATAAATAAATTGCAAATGGTTAGTTCCCAGGACTTATAAAACAAGAAATAAAAATATAAAGAAGATGTTTAGCTGTTGCTAACAGCTTCAGTATGATGTGTATTCATCTGACTCCACACCAGTGTACACCAATGTATAAAAATGTAGTATAGCAGAGTTGCTAAATTCATAACAGTCAAGAAGCAGAACAGAGAAACAGTCAGAAAGGAAGAGCAAGGGACTAGACAGAGACCTCAGGCTATGCATGCAAGACCCACTCAGAAGTATTTTCCAACAATCTCCTGAGTGGATCACAAAGTCAACCAACCTGACACTCAACCTTAACTTTCATAATTTCTTCAGCTTAAATTCCAGAATATCTGCTGTGGTTTCCTGAGATCTCATTACTGCTCTCTTTTGGTCTTTTGAAGTCAAAAGATCCAGAACTCATTGAAATCTGTAGGAAAATTTTGGAGCAGTGAAGCATTTATTTCTTTTCCTTGGACTATATTCTTTTATACTAAACTACAGGCTGATTTTTTCTTATATATTTTTGTTGAGGGTACCTTGTCTCTCTGGTCACCTGAGAATAAACATGCAGTTGATCTCTTCTCTCATAAAATTCTTGTACCTTTCTAGATTTATATCTTTTTAAAATTTTATTTAAAAAAGAGAAAAGTCAGAAAAGAACAAAAAGCAAAAGGCATAAACAGCAACAGCAAACTCAAAACAATGTCAATATAGGTTTTCACAACAGAATGAAAGAAATGTAACAATGGTTGTTATATTGCATATTTTTCTTTTCTTTTTCTTTTTTCAAAGAAATAAAAGAAAATTAAAGAGAATAGGAAAGCAGAAAAGGGTAGTACAATACCTAATTCAAGGCATTCAAAGGAAAAAAATTCTCATCGTAGAATCACTAGGTGATACATTACTAATTGTCCTCTCAAAAAATAGTTACGACAGTTACAAAGTCACAGCATAAATAGTGGCTAGACACTCAAACATTGACAGTACAAATCCTTCTGTTCAATGTTCCAACAGAAATTCACTAATATGGCCAACTGTCTTACACACTATACATTTCATTATACCCTTTAGAGCACTTTTCTTCCCTTTCATTTTCACAATATTTATCACACTCTTTGGATCCCAATATTGGGTGAGTTTTTGTTATTTTTTACACTAGAGAGATAATGTGATATTTAATCATGTGAGTCCTGTTTATTTCACTAATGAGGATTTTTCAAGTTGGCTCCATTTACCTTTAAAGGCCTCAAGATCATCATTTTTATAGCTGAGTAGTATTCCATTGTATAAAAATACCACATTTCTTTCATCCACTCTGCAGTTTATGGACATTTTGGTTGTGTCCAAGATTTAGCTATTACAAATTGTGCTGCTATGATCATTGGTGCACATATATCTCAGTGTCAGGACCTTTTCAATTTTTCTGGGAAAATACCCAGGAGGGGAATAGCTGGATTGAATAGAATTTTCAATCCTAGTTTTTTGAGAAACCTCCATACTTATTTCCACAGTGTTTGCACCAGTCTAAACTCCCAACAGTGGAGGAGTGTTCCTTTTTCCCTGCATCCTCACCAACATTTGTTATCAGTTATTTTCTTGGTGGCAGTCATTCTTTCTGGAGTGAGATGAAATCTCAGTGCTGTTTTAATTTGCATTTCTCAAATGACCAGTGATGGTGAGAATTTCTTCATGGCTTTATTTGTCATTTGCATATCTTTGTCTGAGAACTGTGCGTTCATCTCCAATGCCCATTTTTTGAGAGGGTCATTGAATTTGGGGGGCATGGTGTTTTTCAGTTCTTTATATGTTTTGGATATAAGTCCTTTGTCTGCAACAAATCCCACTTGGTCATGGTTTATAAACTTCTTGATGATTTACTGCATTCTATTTGCCAGTATATTATTGAGAATCTTAGCATCAATGTTCATTAATGAGATTGGGCTATAGTTCTCCTTTTTGATTGGGTCTTTCTCTGGTTTTGATATCAGGACAATACTTGCTTCTAAGAATGATTTAGGCAAGACTGCTTTTGTTTCAATTTCATTGAAGAGATTAAGGAGTGTTGGCATTAAGTCTTCTCTAAATTTCTTATAGAATTCAGCTGTGAATCCATCAGGACCTGGGCTTTCCTTTGTTGGTAAGTTTTTAATAACATTTTTGATTTCAGTAGCTGATATTGAGTTATTCAAAATTGCTATATCTTCTTGATTGAGCTTTGGTAGTTCATATATTTTTAGAAATCTGTTCATTTCCTCTGTGTTTTCCACCCTATGTGAGTAGAGATTTTCAAAGTAGGTATTCATGATCTTTTTAATTTCCCTGGGATCTGTAGTAATTTCACTTTTTTCAGTCCTTTTGCATGTATTTGGGGTTTTTCTTTCTTTTTCTTGATAAGGTTGGCTAGATAAGATTGGTTTATCAATTTTGTTTATTCTCTCAAAAAACCAGCTCTTTGATTCATTAGTTCTTTGCATTTTTTTGTTTCATTTGCATTAATTTCTGCTCTAATCTTAACAATTCCCTGTCTTCTATGAGATTTGGGTTTGACCTGCTCTTCCTTTTCTAGGATCTTGAGAAGTACCATTAGGTTATTTATTTGTGCTCATTCCATTTTCTTGATGTGACTATTTATTGCTATATATTTTCCTCTTACGACTGCTTCCATTGCATCCCATAGGTTACAGTATGGTGTGTCTGCATTTTCATTATATTTTAGGTATTGTTTTATTTCTTCTTTAATTTCATCTGTAACCCACTGGTTGTTCAGAAGGTTTTTATTTAATTTCCATGTATTTATGCATGGTTTCAGGATTTTTTGCCATGGATTTCCAATTTTAGTGCACTATGATCAGATATTATGCATGGGATAATTACACTCCCTTTGAATTTACTTAAGAATGCTTTATGAGTTAATATATGGTCTATTTTAGAGAATGTCCCATATGCTGCTGAGATGTGGTTGGGTGGAACACTCTGTAAACATCCACTAAGTCCATTCATTCACAGTTGTGATTCAGTTCTGTTATTCTTTGCTGACTTTTTGTCTAGTTGATCTGTCTCTTTGTGATAGTGGGATGTTAAGGTTTCCTATTACAATTGTGTTCTTGTGTACTTTGTTTTTCATGTCCATTAGTATTTGTCTTATATAGTTGGGTGCTCCTGTATTTGATGCATATATATTTATAATTGTTAGTTCTTCCTCTTGTAGTTTTCCACTTTCAAGTATGTAGTGGCCTTCTTTATCTCTTTTAATCCTTTTAGGTTTGAAGTTCACTTTGCAAACAAAATAGCTACCCCTGCTTTTCTGGGTTCCTATTGCATGGAATACTATTTTCCATCCTTTAAAATTTTAGTCTATGAGTTTGTTTTTGAGTCACCATTCCATTGCAATCTTGCCTTCTTGTGTTCATTCTGCACGGCATATAACAGCCAAAATGGTGAATCAGCTTAGGTTGCCACTGGGCTGAAAAGATGAGGAAATGCAGTCCATATGCATACTGAAGTAGCCAGTCATAAAAGAGAATGAAATTGTGACATTTTCAGGGAAATAATAAACCTGGAGATGCTCATGTTAATGGAAATAAACCAGACTCATGAAGAGAGGCATTGCATTTTCTCCCTATTATGTGGAACAAATGCAGAGAGCATGAAGTAGACAGGGACTGTCCCTTGAGATGGGGAAGAGAAAGAGTGACAAGGGGTAGAAGAGAAGACAAGATAGAGACAAAATATATTATGTGTAGGCAAAAAAATGGAACATTGAGACCCATATTTTAAAAAACTAATAGAAAGAATAAAATATATTTCCTTTGATACAGGGTCTTGCTATCTAGTCCAGGATGGCCTTGAACTATGTAGCCTAGGCTGGCCTTGAATTCCATGTCATCCTCCTGCCTCTACCTCCAGAGTACTGAGATTACAGGTGTGCATCATGCCTGGTTAAGAGGAATAAAACATAATAAAAGTAAATGCTATGAGGACTCAAAAGCAAAACAAATGCACTAGTGATGAAATATCAACACATTCAACAGTGTCTCATGTTGATTTACTTGAACTCCTTCAGAAAAAATGAAAAGTGGGACAGCCAGTTATGTTCAAAGGAAAGCTAAAGAGAATGTGGTATTTACACATAAGTGAGTACTACGCTGTCACAAGGAATGACAAATTTGAATCATTTGTAGGAAAATGGATGTACCTTCAGACCACAGTGTTAATTGAAGTAAACATGACACATGAACATAAAAAAAGCTCATGACACATGAACATAAAAAAAGCTCATAAGTGTTTCTTGGATACAGCATATTGTGGGGTCCTGTTTCTCAATCCATTCTACCAACTTGCTTCTTTTGACAGGTGAATTAAGCCCATTTACATTTATGGTTATTACTGATATGTATTGACTTGACTTTGCCATATTATGTTCCTGTGGTTGGTTTCCCACTTTCCCCCCTTGTTTAATTTCTTGTCCAGGCTGGTGGTTTATTTCTGTTGTTGCTCTGGAGATTGTGGTCATTTTTATTTCTTTCTAGTATGTGTTTCAATACTCCTTCTAGGGTTTGCTTGATAGATATGAATTTCTTCAGTTGTTCTTTGTCATGGAA